>LR738541.1:10340507-10628007 GCA_902685375.1 Neostethus bicornis | reverse complement strand
GTCTGATTGGAGGAGCTCCTGGAGACCGTCTGTCTGATTGGAGGAGCTCCTGATGACCGTCTGTCTGATTGGAGGAGCTCCTGATGACCTTATGTCTGATTGGAGGAGCTCTTGATGACTGTCTGTCTGATTGGAGGAGCTCCTGATGACTGTCTGTCTGATTGGAGGAGCTCTTGATGACTGTCTGTCTGATTGGAGGAGCTCCTGATGACCGTCTGTCTGATTGGAGGAGCTCCTGATGACTATCTGTCTGATTGGAGGAGCTCCTGATGACTGTCTGTCTGATTGGAGGAGCTCCTGATGACTGTCTGTCTGATTGGAGGAGCTCCTGATGACTATCTGTCTGATTGGAGGAGCTCCTGATGACTGTCTGTCTGATTGGAGGAGCTCCTGATGACCTTATTTCTGATTGGAGGAGCTCCTGATGACCGTCTGTCTGATTGGAGGAGCTCCTGATGACCGTCTGTCTGATTGAAGGAGCTCCTGATGACCGTCTGTCTGATTGGAGGAGCTCCTGATGACCGTCTATCTGATTGGTGGAGCTCCTGATGACTGCCTGTCTGATTGGAGGAGCTCCTGATTACCGTCTGTCTGATTGGAGGAGCTCCTGATGACCTTATGTCTGATTGGAGGAGCTCCTGATGACCTTATGTCTGATTGGAGGAGCTCCTGATGACTGCCTGTCTGATTGGACGAGCTCCTGATGACCTTATGTCTGATTGGAGGAGCTCCTGATGACTGCCTGTCTGATTGGAGGAGCTCCTGATGACCTTATGTCTGATTGGTGGAGCTCCTGATGACCTTATGTCTGATTGAAGGAGCTCCTGATGACTGTCTGTGTGATTGGAGGAGCTCCTGATGACTGCCTGTCTGATTGGAGGAGCTCCTGATTACCGTCTGTCTGATTGGAGGAGCTCCTGATGACCTTATGTCTGATTGGTGGAGCTCCTGATGACCTTATGTCTGATTGGAGGAGCTCCTGATGACTCTTAACTTGTTGTAAGTAAATAAGTCATCGCCGAATCGGACAAAAAAACGTCAACCTTGAGGGCTTTTTTACCTCTGCTTTTCTTTCACACACTCCTCCCACCCTGTGCTCTTCTCCAGGCTGGTCTCGGGGCGGGTTATTTGGATCGGGACCGCACACCCTCTAACCCTTCTCCCTCCATGGATTGCCCCCCGGCCTTCGTAACAAAGCGATCTTTCTCTGTCGATCCTGAATTGGCCAGCAGGGTTCCAGTTTTTGGAGGATTAGCCGGACTAATGGCCCTGAGTTGTCGTTGATGTTAATTAGCGTTAATTAGGAGGACCCCCCTCTTTATTTAACAAGGGGACCCAGAGATTGGACTTGTATTAGAGGGTTACAGGGGAGGGGACTACTTGGCACATGTTTTTGCACACATGGTTAAATTCTAATACAGAGTTTTTCACACTTTCAAACAGAAGCGAGAGTGAGTTTGTCTTTATTGCGGCGGTACGCTGACCCCCCCAGACCCCTTGTACCCGCTCTCCTGCCACACCCCTGACCCCACTACCCCAAACCCCTCTCTCTACTCCCCTAACCCCTCCACTCACACTCTGTTTGCTCCGTGTCAGAGGCCATTCGCTCTCACCATCATCATCCCTCTCTTTCTTTCTGGGTTTGATCTTCACAGCTTTTCCACTTTAAACACCCCTCAGCCCCTACTTTGTAACCCCCCCATCCTAGACATGTGTTTGTGTGCATGTGTGTGTGTGTGTGTGTGTGTGTGTGTGTGTGTGTGTTGCACATGTCCACTCATCCCAGGAAAAACAGCTTCTAAAGTTCACTCCTTTGAGACTCTCGACCACTTTGTCGGTTAAACTTTTTTCTTTTGTCCTCGAACCCCCGCCTGGTCATGTTTTAGTGAAACACACACACGTACACACACACACACACACACACTACCACCCGACCGATTTATCGGCAGGTCGAATAAATCAACTGATTTTGTCCTCTCAAGAGACATTGGTGATCCGCAAAAATCTTCTTAACCGTCCATCCCTAACGAGAAGGGGGGTGCTGGAGCCTATCCCAGCTGATTCAAGGGGAGAGGCAGGGTACACCCTGAACAGATCGACAGTCTGTCGCAGGGCCACACATACACACTCATTCCTAGCAGCCAATCAACCTAACATGTATACTTTTAGAGGAAAGCAGAGAAAACCTACACATACTTGGGGAGAACATGCAAACTCCACACAGAAAGGACAGTACTTCAAGCCTCGTCCCTACCCGGGACTCGAACCCCTGACCTTCTTGCTGTAATAATGAGGACTAAACATTTTTTTTTTTTTTTAAATAATTAACCGATGATTGAAAATTTTTCTTTAAATCTGAACCGACATCAGTCTCAAAAACGTTAATTTGTTCAGGTGCTAACTCACACACATGTGCAAACATGTGGGGTGCAGTTGGGTGTCATGGGGGAGGGGTTAGCTGCTGATAGGTTAGAAGGGGAGCGAAGAGCTGGGGGGAGTTTGACCAACACCTGGTATCACTTTATTAACCCTCGTCTGCGTTGACCCCTGAGAACCGAGGAAGTCCGGGGCCAAAGGGGGGCAAACAGGGCGGTGTGTGGACGTCAGCGTCTCTTCTTTTTAAAACGGCTGCAAAACTCCTCCATCGATGACTTTACCAGCACCGTGACCCCTCATAATGACCCTGACACCCCCTCCACATCAGCAGCTGCTGGTACCCGTTTGGCCGGCTGTGTGTCGCCGTGGCAGCGGGAAGAAGGGATGGACGATGGAAGCAGAGGAGGTCAAGCGTTGGTCAGAGGATTTTATTGGGGACTGAAAGAGGAGGGGGGCACGTTAAAGACCACCGTCTGAGATTTTAACTACAAGGAGAGGAGGCCACTGGGTGTGGGGAAGCGGTCACACCCCGCTCAGAAATTGGGTGACACGTTGGGTTACCAGGTCTGTTCACCTATCCTCTATCTCCTTAGCAACCGTTTCCCTTCATCGTTTGGTCATGTTTCCACGGAAACAAAACCTTTTAACAACAACCAAACTTTTTTGTTCTGAAGTTAAACCTGTAGCAAAACTTTATGAGAATGTTTACTTAAAAACCAAAAATCAAGTTTTTCATTTTGAAGTATTTCAGCTTTAAAATAAGATAGATTAAGACTTTATATGACAATTTAGAACTTTTTTCTTGCCTCAGTTGTCATGGTGTTGGTGGTGAGGGGGATAAAGTAGGACAGAGATGCACTGGTCAGTTTTAACCAGTTTATTTAAAGAAAACCAGAACCAGACCGAACTCAGCAAGATGAGGGACCAGAAGGTTGGATGTCGAAGCGACCACATGTAGGAGTTTGACTGGACGATGAGAGGACCAGAAGGGATGGAGTTTGACTGGATGATGTGGGACCAGAAGGGATGGAGTTGGACTGGACGATGAGGGGACCAGAAGGGACGGAGTTCGACTGGACGATGAGGGGACCAGAAGGGATGAAGTTCGACTGGACGATGAGGGGACCAGAAGGGACGGAGTTCGACTGGACGATGAGGGGAACAGAAGGGATGGAGTTCGACTGGACGATGAGGGGACCAGAAGGGATGGAGTTTGACTGGACGATGAGGGGACCAGAAGGGACGGAGTTCGACTGGACGATGAGGGGAACAGAAGGGATGGAGTTCGACTGGACGATGAGGGGACCAGAAGGGATGGAGTTCGACTGGACGATGAGGGGACTAGAAGGGATGGAGTTGGACTGGACGATGAGGGGAACAGAAGGGATGGAGTTGGACTGGACGATGAGGGGACCAGAAGGGATGGAGTTCGACTGGACGATGAGGGGAACAGAAGGGATGGAGTTCGACTGGACGATGAGGGGACCAGAAGGGATGGAGTTGGACTGGACGATGAGGGGACCAGAAGGGATGGAGTTCGACTGGACGATGAGGGGAACAGAAGGGATGAAGTTCGACTGGACGATGAGGGGACCAGAAGGGATGGAGTTCGACTGGACGATGAGGGGAACAGAAGGACGGAGCTCAGCCAGGTGTCGGGGGGACAGAAGGGAGAGCTTGACAGGAAGGTAGGGTGCACCAGGAGCCAGGGTGTATGTGTGCAGAAGGGGAAGCAGCAGAGGAACAGAGCAAAGGGAATGATTAATCCAGGAAGCAAGGGACACCATGGCTTAAATAGTTTAAAGAGAAACAAGGCACACTGAGGGACTGGGACCAGGTGTGCCAAATTAGGCAGGGAAGATTAAAGGAGGATCATGACGTCAGTATGAATTTAATCTGGATTTGCTTGAATGCTGTCCAGCTATGTTTTTACCTTTTTTTCTTGTTGTTAAAATCAGTGTCTCTAGTGACAGCAATGTAAACATGTAGTAACCATGGCAACAATCTGACATTAGCATTGAGAAAGTGTACATGGTCCATGTCGCTTCACTGTAGAACTAAAGATGGTGGACTGCTGGTGTTGTTCCACCACAGAGAAGGATCAACATGTGGAGCTTTTAGAGACAGTTTAACATCGTATTAGGATTCACTGGAGCTTTCAAGTTTGAAACCAAATCCACCAGACGGTTTTTCCACAAAGTGTGTTCCAGCTCCACCCTATGATCTCGGCACCACCTAGCAGCTGTTCTGAAGCTGTTTGGAGCTCTGTCTTGGACGGCTTGAAGCTTCTGGACACACACATTTCTCCAGTAGCAGATTTATAAAGTATCTGAATCCAAAACAGACCCGGCGGGACAGTTTGGGATGGATTACTCTTCATTTTTTAGGAGGAAACTCATCCACGATCGGTTTAAGGTGGTCCTTGTACAAAGCGGACGGATTCTAAAAACACAAATTGAGTGAAATTTTTCAAAAATCAACCTTAAAACTGAGGTAGCGTCATTTTTCTGTCCCGCTCCCGCCCTCCCAGATATATCTAGATAGATAAATAGATATTCCTCTCTATCCGTGGGCATCTTTTTATGGAACATTCCTGCACTGGTGGAAACAGAAGCCCTTGTTTAGAGGCGAGCCCCCCACCCCCTTCTCCCCTTTTTTCATCTTCCTAGTTTTGGAGCCCTGGGTCAAAGGCCAAGACCCCCTCCAGCTTCAGAGACATGTCAGGTCATGCAAGCTGCATAGCATTCCCTGTTTAGCCCCCCCTGTACTCCCACTCCTTGGTCATTCTCTCTGACAAACCTGCTTACACAAGAGGTGTGAGAGCGTGCTCGTGTGCACACGTGTGGATTACCAATGAGACGTTTAAGTTTGAAAAGATTTTACTGCATTAATGATGAATGTTTGAGGGGTTTTTCAAGTTTAAACAGACTTTTGTGTAAAGTTTTTTTTTTAAAATTCATTCTATCATGTTGTAAAAATTGAACATTTATTGTAAAAATATCCAAAAATGTCTCGATTAGATTTTTATAAGAATTAAAATGACTGCCGTTCACTTGCTTTTAGTTGTAGAAAGACATGTCAACTTGAAGGTGATCCATTAAGTTAATCTATAGTAAGTATTGAATAGAATCTACTTTATTAACCAAAGGCAGATTTGAGTGCTGCAGGTTAAACACCTCCATGCCCCCTCATCGAGGGGGCATCCACCGACGTCCTAGTCCGGTCACACTGTGTCCAACCTGGCAACCCAAAAGTTGGAGTCCGGAATGGGTCCACAAAGCCAGGCCGCAGTGAAGAACACCAAACTGGTCTCTCTGTATTTCACTGGGTCTGAGTGAGCGCCTCCAGTTCCTCAATCTTGTAGCAAGCAACTGGACGTTTCCATGGAAACCAAAAAAACACAGGAAGCACCTCCTCTAGACCGTCTCGTCGTTCTCCTCATCTCCCTGGGACCAAACCAACTCCTCCAGCCACGATGGATGCGGCTCCGAGAGCCAGCAGCTGGTCACGCATGTCAACAGCAGGATGACTCCATAACCAGCTAGCTGTTGGGAGCTAGCCGGACGATTTCTGAAAAATCAGTTGTCCGACAGAAACAAAGTCCAAAATGATGTCCAAAGTACGCTCAAAATGAAATCTTCAGCAAGAGACAAAACATGGCAGAAGGAGCAACAGAAACTCAGAGAAAGTTGGCGATTAAACGCTCAAGTAACAGGGAGCACTGCAGCAGGCAAACACCCAGGGCAGCGCTTTAGCTGCGATTCGTGGCATCATATCCTGGGTGGAACAAGATTTGAAACACTGGGCTTTCGGTGTGGAGTGTGCATGTTCTCCCCGTGTATGTGTGGGTTTCCTCCCATCCTCCAAAAACATGCGTGTTAGATTGAGGACCCTCCCAAAAACGAGATGTCTCATCTTAAGGAGCTTCTCCTCCTAATAAAATAAAACTGTCACTGTTTCAGCTCTGTTCCACCAGGCAGCTGTCCTTCTCCATCATACAACTTGGCATCCCACCGGCCACTGTTCTGAAGCTGTTTGGAGCTCTCTCTTAAACTGCTTCAAGATCCCGGGCACACGAATTCCCCAGCAGGGATCAAAGAAGTAGATTGAACAGAATTCTAATGAAATGAATGTAAAGTTTAAAAAAACATGTTTGAAACCAGTTTTGAGCTTTTATTTTGTAATATTTTGCTTGTTTTTAAGGAGAGCAGAAAAAAATGGATTAAAATTGGAAGTAAAGTTTTGTGGAAACAAATTAGCAATTTTATTTTCAGACCCACAGCTCTGGTGTTTGGACTGGTTTTTAATCTGGTCTGCGTTCGGTTTACGTCGTCCTACCAGGAGATGAACTCTGTCCGTTGTCATGGTTACAGTTCTGACGTAGGAGAACCTGATGATCTCTTTTCTTTCCTCTGATTTAAAAACATCATAACTAAGCTCTTTTTCCATCAGGCAGGATGTCGGACGCTTCATCATCAAACTGGACAAAAATAGGAAATATTAGGACGATAAATAAAAGTGCCTGAATAGAAACGGTCAGAAAAACACATCATTCCTCCCAAGGTTAAAGGTTACCAGACTGAGCGGGGCCTTCGGCCGTGTGCTGAGTCAGCGGACAGACCCGGCGAGGTCGAGGGAAGTTACCACCCCCGGGGGTCAGAGCGAGGACGGATAAAAACTTAGACACTCTGAGACACCTGGGTTGGATTGCTGTTCTAAAAGTTTAAACAGCAGGAGCACTACGTCATGTTTCTGATTGGCTGTTAGTTACAGTAAGATGTTTTGGTTTAATAGCCTCAGCGTTTTATATTATTGACTCTGCCTAAAACCTGGCTGGTAACCATGACAACAGGAGCTCAAAACAAACATATCTACAGGTTATATTGTCTGTTCATAGTAAATGTTTTCTTCTAATACGGCGCATTTCTACCTGCGTTGGTGCACAAAGTGCTTCACATTGTAGTGCTTCACTATTGGCTGAAGATCTGTTCTGTTATCTTCCGCTTATCCGGGGCCGGGTCACCTGGAGCAACGGGCTCAAACCTGAAGCCCAGGCTTTTCTCACTCCGGCTGCATCCTCCAGCTCACCCGGGAGGATCCTGAGGTGTTCCCTGTCCAGCTGTGAGTCACTCTGGTAACCAGGATCTACGTTCCTACCCTCTCCATGGTAACCAGGATCTACACATTCCTACCCTCACCATGGTAACCAGGATCTATATTCCTACCGTCACCATGGTAACCAGGATCTACGTTCCTACCCTCACCATGGTAACCAGGACCTATGTTCCTACCCTCACCATGGTAACCAGGATCTACGTTACTACCTTCACCATGGTAACCAGGATCTACGTTCCTACCAGGATCTATGTTCCTACCCTCACCATGATAACCAGGATCTACGTTCTTACCTTCACCATGGTAACCAGGATCTACGTTTCTACCCTCGCCATGGTAACCAGGATCTATGTTCTTACCCTCACCATGGTAACCAGGATCTACGTTCCTACCCTCACTATGGTAACCAGGTTCTCCGTTCCTACCCTCTCCATGGTAACCAGGATCTACTTTCCTACCCTCACCATGGTAACCAGGATCTATGTTCCTACCCTCACCATGGTAACCAGGTTCTACGTTCCTACCCTCTCCATGGTAACCAGGATCTATGTTCTTACCCTCACCATGGTAACCAGGATCTACGTTCCTACCCTCACCATGGTAACCAGGATCTACACATTCCTACCCTCACCATGGTAACCAGGATCTATATTCCTACCGTCACCATGGTAACCAGGATCTACGTTCCTACCCTCACCATGGTAACCAGGATCTACGTTCCTACCTTCACCATGGTAACCAGGATCTACGTTCCTACCAGGATCTACGTTCCTACCCTCACCATGGTAACCAGGATCTACATTCCTACCAGGATCTATGTTCCTACCCTCACCATGGTAACCAGGATCTACGTTCCTACCTTCACCATGGTAACCAGGATCTACGTTTCTACCCTCGCCATGGTAACCAGGATCTATGTTCTTACCCTCACCATGGTAACCAGGATCTACGTTCCTACCCTCACTATGGTAACCAGGTTCTACGTTCCTAACCTCTCCATGGTAACCAGGATCTACTTTCCTACCTTCACCATGGTAACCAGGATCTATGTTCCTACCCTCACCATGGTAACCAGGATCTATGTTCTTACCCTCACCATGGTAACCATGTTTGTGTTTTTTTTTAATATCTCTTAAGATTAACTGTTTTTAATTCTTAAACTCTTGAGGTGTTTTTTTTTGTTCTATTTTTAAGTGTTCTTCATGCAGCTCTTTGTAACTCGGTTTGTGCACCCCAGCACATGCATGCCAGTACGTGCACACCAGCACCGGTTCTGTTCTCTACGCGGCTCATCGTAAACATGTTCCAACACTAAGAACCATAAATTCTGCGTCTTATCTGACTGATAATCCTGCAAGTTCGACCTTCTTTCCTAAACTTTGGCCCGTCATACCTGAAGCATTCTGAGCAGAAACGTTTCTGACATGCTTTTGATGCGTGTGATGGATGGCCAGCCAACTGTTGGAGGGAGGCCCTGACACACGAAGGTGTCACGGCGAGGCCAAGGGGTGGTAAACATGACCGCAGCGCATGGCCTAGGAAATGCAGAGGCCACCGCTTTACATGTTAATTTATGTGCGACGTGCCAACAATGCAGCGCTGCGCTCCGGACGAACATGAGAGGATCTAAATATGAGGAAAGCAGCGAGGTGAGCAGGTATGAAACCTGAGTGTGCTACTGAAATAGAGAGGAAGAGATTTTATCTGAATGTTCTGCACTCACAAGAGGTTAAGTGCTCATGTAGGTTCACAAAGACCTGCTGACAGACCAACAAGGTAGACAAGATTGGAGCTCGCTTTCACATGGAGACTCATTCTTGATCCAAACAAAGAGGACAGAAACAGAAAATCTTTTAACTTTTACTTTAGAATCAGGGGAGAGTTTGAAGGTCTGGATTTAAATGATTTATTAATTCATGTGTCCAAGAACTCTTCTACTCGCTCTGGAGTCCAAGAGAGAGCTCTAAACAGCTGCTAGGTGGTACTGAGTTGGGTGGAACAACCGTTAGTGGAGCACACAACAGTTGGTTCTACGCTGGACAAAGTGGGTTACCGTGGCAACGATGTTTAAAATCTCCAGACAGTCAGTCACCTTCTTAACTGTCTGTCCCTTATGGGGTAGCAAGAGTAGGGTACAACCCGAACAGGTTACCAGTCTGTCGTGGGGGCACACACACACACACACACACACACACACACACTCCACACTCATTCCTAGGGGGAATCCCGTAGGGTCCAATCAACCTAACATGTATGTTTTTGGAGGGTGGTAGGAAACTTGAGGTTGCACAGTGGCCTCACAGCAAGAAGGTCAGGGGTTCAAGTACTGGGTACTTGGAACTCTAGCCTTTCAGTGTGTAGTTTACATGTTCTCCCTGTGTATGTGTGGGTTTTCTCTGGTTTCCTCCAAAAAAATACGTTAGGTTGATTGGCTGCTGGGAAATTACCCCGAAGAATGAATGTGTGTGTGTGTGTGTGTGTGTGTGTGTGTGTAGATGGTTGTGTGTGTGTGACCCCGCAGCAGACTGGCAATCTGTTCGGAGTGTATCCCTCCCCTTGAATCAGCAGGGATAGGTTCCTGCAGCCCCTGCGACCTCATTAAGGATGGACGGTTCAGAAGATGAATAAAAGAAACCATAGAAAACCCACACATACACCGGGAGAACATGCAAACTACACACAGAAGGGACAGTGTTCCAAGCCTCGTCCCCACCCGAGACCCGAACCCCTGACCTTCTTGCTGTGAGTCCACCGTGCAGCCAGAGAAATAGGGTCAAAGTTCTTCATTAAAAATATCTTAGTTCTTATTTTAACATCGAATCGTCCAGTTTTTAACATGTTTTATCTTCAGGTTTAAATCAGGTCATTTTCCGTCTCTGAACGTTGGGACCCTCTGAATGTCTTTCTGGGTTCATTCACAGACAGGTAAGGTTACATGTGACAACAATTAAGCTGCAGTGGGGGCGTTTTTATGGCCCGCGGGCTTTTTTTTCCCTCTCGGGCAGATTTTAGCACTTTTTCAGCAGTGATTTTGTCGGTTTCCTCTCAGTGTTTCTGTTGTTTGGTGGACTGTGGAGGCGTGAGAGCGTGAACACTTCTGGTGTGGGAATTATATCCACATGACAAATCACCAGCAAATCTGAGTTCAAATCCAGACTAAAATCCTCCTCCTGGTTTACTTACAGCCCCAAACGGTGACCTGATAGAACCTCATCAACCAAACAGAAGACGTTAGACACAGAATGCAGGGCTGGGATTGGTTCCTGAGGTTTTTAAAAGTCCAATCAAATGATTATCCAATAAGCTTATGTTTCCTGGATTAAAACACTAATCCTAATAAATCACCTTTTGAATTCAATTTTACGTGATTACAGATATTTGTTTTTTTTTACAAGTATCGAAACAAAGTCTTATTTTCTTGATATGAAAACACAGGTTTAACAAATCTCTGGTTTTTACATGCATCATTAAAGACGTTCTTTTTTGTCGTCTTCCGCTTAGGGGCCGGGTCGCAGGGGCAACATCCTCAGACGGGAAGCCCAGGCTTCTCTCACCCCGGCTGCATCCTCCAGCTCACTCAGAAGGATCCTGAGGTGTTCCCTGTCAACCTCTAGATTTCGTCGCAATGGGACGGAACGCCTCATCAGCGAGGTGTTCGGGAGGCATCCTAACCAGATACCTGAACCACCCCATCTGGATTCTCCTGACGCAGAGGAGCAACGCCTCAACTCTGAGTTCCACCTGGATGGTAGAGCTCCTCCCACTATCCCTGAGTGAAAGCTCAGCCACCCTGCAGAGGCCCAGTATCCTTCGAACCCAGACTGAACCGTTCATCCCAAACCGGTCAGTCCCTAATGGACGGTTCAGAAAACAATCAGAAATATAAACAAAGTTTAAAGATTTTAAAAACTTTTCTTCTACATTTTGTGATTTGAATGTATCTGTTTGAGGGTTTATGAATGTTTACATTCTTAAATTTAAACATAATAAAGAAAATTCATCCAAAAATAAATATTTTAAAGAAATTTGATCAGGAATAAATGATCTAGAACTACGTTGGACGAAGGAGGGTACAGTGTTGAGGGCAACCGTCCTCTAACCGGAGGACTGCTGGTTCAATCCCCCGCCCAGAGTTCATGTCAAGGTGTCCCTGAGGAAGACACTGAACCCCCTAATGTCTCTTAATGGGGGTTTCCAGCTTGCATGTCAGCTTCCACCATCAGGTAGGAGTGTGTGTGTGTGTGTGTGTGTGTGTGTGTGTGTGTGTGTGTGTGTGTGTGTGTGTGTGTGTGTGTGTGAATGTGAGCTACGATGTAAAACACTTTGAGTGCCAACGCAGGAAGAAAAGATGTGAAGAAGCTGAGGACAGTTATTATTTACATTCCAGACTGAACGTTTAAAACACAGAACGTGCACAAAAAATAACTAAAAATAACTAAAAATATCAACTTAACTTTAAATTCTGCTTGTTTTTCTGTTTATGAGTTAAAAATAAATAAAAACAATCACTGGATGTATTGATTTTTATTTAGGAGACGATTCTAAACATTCATTCATCTTCTGAACCACTATCCGTAACGGGGTCATGGAGGGATGGAGCCTATCCCGACTGAAGGCTAGAGGCAGGGTACACTCCTAACAGGTCAACAGTCTGTTTCAGGGCCAGACACAGACAACCATCCACACACACTCATTCCTAGCAGCCAATCAACCTAACATGTATGTTTTTGGAGAAAACCAGAGAAAACCCACACATACACAGGGAGAACACGCAGACTAAACACAGAAATGACAGTTTTTCAAATCTCCCCCCACCCCTGACCCTCTTGCTGTGATGCCACTGTTCATCCATGTAGAAGAATTCAATATAAAAACATGAATTAATAAATAAACTCATTCTTAAGTTTTGTATGTTTATAAACTCTTAAAAATTTATTTATTTACTTTAATTATCTTCAATTTTTAAATTAAATTCACTCGTTTATAATTAAAAACAAACATTAAATATTTTTAATAATATTTTTAACAAATAACATGAAGCAAAATAAAAACTTGAAGCTTTAATTTTGTTTGTTTTTTGTTTAAAAAACATGTTATTTTATCTTTAAATAAAATCATTTCTAATTAAAAAAACAATAACAAAGTATTTTAATTATTTTTTCTAATTAAATGGATTTAAAGTATAATTTTATTTAAAATAAAATGTAGTTTTTGTTTTGACCCCGCCCCCTTCATCACGACGTCCAATCAGAAGGAAATGACCATATTTGGTATCAGTGACCTTATATGGAGTGTGGGCTGTGAGGGAGGGGCAGAGGGAGGAGGGGGTGTTTCCTGCGTGGGGGTGAGGAGGGGGGAGTGTGTGTGTCTGTGAGACACTTTGCTCAAACTGGAGGAGACGGTGGCGCGAGAGGAGCGCAGAAAAAAAGAACGCGTGGATTTTTTCACTCAGTTTTATTTTTTATTTCTTACCGATATTTTTTTAAATCAGAGATTTTTCTTCAGAATGAAAAGTTGCAGAAGTTTTGGATTCTGATCTAAAGAAGGTTGTTTTTTTTTTTTGGACCAGCATGAGCATGCGCACATGCAGACAGAATGTTCGATTTAATGTGAAAAAAGTAGAAAAGTAGAAAAAGGATTGATTTTTTCTTCTTTTTTTTTTGTTGTGTTTTAAAGACTTGTGAGGATAGCATGGCAATGGTAGTAAACCAGTGGTCAGAGAACATTCCTGCAGATCCGGGCTCTCAGCTCCAGATGTGCAGCCAGGAACCTGGTGGGGGTCCAGGAACTCCTAATGGATCCACTCCGGGGAATGAAGCTCTTTCTGGGGATAAGATCCCCAACGTGGACTGCATGGTGTGTGGAGATAAATCCAGTGGGAAACATTACGGCCAGTTCACCTGTGAGGGATGCAAGAGCTTCTTTAAACGCTCTGTGAGGCGGAACCTGACCTACACCTGCAGGGGCAACAGAGACTGTCCCATAGACCAGCACCACAGGAACCAGTGCCAGTACTGCCGCCTGAAGAAGTGCCTGAAGGTGGGCATGAGGAGGGAAGGTAAGCAACGGGACGAAAAACAAACTCTTCAACACGAAAAAAGTCACGAAAAATCAGCCTTAAGACCGGATTCCATTCAGTTCTAGTGGATTTTTATCTGTAGAAGTAGATCCGCTGCTCCGCTGGGTTGAGAGAAGCCAGATAGGGAGGCTCGGGCGTCTGGTTAGGATATCTGGTTAGGTGTTTCGGGACCCAGAGGCAGACCCTTTACCCACTGGAGAGACTATGTCTCACAGCTGGACAGGGAACACCTCAGGATCCTTCTGGGTGAGATGGAGGATGCAGCCGGGGTGAGAGAAGACTGGGTTACCGGTCTGAGGCTGGTGCCCCCGCGACCCGGCCCCGGATAGGCAGGAGAGGACGGAAATGAACAGGGTTCCAAAAGTGTCTCTGTTTATTTTAAAGTGTAAAAAAAAACCCAAAAATAATCCAGAAAAATGAGTTAAAATTCAATCCCAGTTTATTTTTAATTCCAAAAGTTACAACAAAGTTTTTTAAATAAGTTTTATTATCAAATTAAAAAAGAAAACAATTAAAATTCAGTCTTAAATTTAACTTCAGCTCAAATGAATTCTTTTTTTTTTTACATTGATTATAATTAAAAACTAGTTTCACTGGTTTTTTAAACAACTTTAAGAATCAACTTGGTTCAGTTGGGTTTTTTTTTGTCTAAAATCCCAAAAACGTTCAAATCAATGGAGTTTTAATTGTAAATTTAATAAAAATAAAAAAAAACCCCACATGAAATTAGTCTTAAATTCAACTTCAATCAATAAAGTTTTTACATAATTTATTAAGAAAAATCTGGAAAAAAAATTTCAAATCAATCATTTTTATTGTTTATAGTATTTTGAGCTAAAAATAAATTTAGAAAAATCCCAAAAATCATTTTCAGTTTATCTTAAAAACTCCTTGTTTTTGAAAAAAACCCACTAAAAACAGTCTGAATCAGTCAAAAAATAACCGCAAATAAACAAAAACATACAAAATCAGCCTCAAATTTAAACTTTATTTTCATTTGTTTTGGTCATTTTTACTAAATTTTACGCATTTTATCAACAAATAATTTGAAAAAATATGTTTTAATTTATTTAAGATAAAATTAAAGTAAAATATTACAAAAAATATTCTTGAAAAAACAATTAAAGTTAACGTAAAACTTTTAAAACTTTATTTGATACAAAAAACAAAAAGTCCAAAAAAAAGATTGCAAACTATAAACAAACAAAAATTCACAAAAATCTGTTATAAATTCAACGTATTTCAAATCGAGTGATTTTGTTTGTTTGTTTGTTTTTAGTTTTATTTGTAAATTGAATGAAAAACAACAACAAAAATAGGTCTTAAATTTGAACTTTTATTTTTTTTTATACTTCTCGGTTTCATAAAATCGTCTTAATAAGTTTTAATCAACTTAAATTATCCAAATGTGTGATTTTATGTGCTGCATTCCACTGCAGCAGGCTGCCATGATGGCACCAATGGTGGGAGAAATGGGGGGTTAGGTGTCTTCTCCAGGGACACCTAGACATGAGCTCAGTGGGATTCAAACCGGCTTCTCTCGGTCCAAGTACGGACACTCTACCATTGAGCCAACGCCTCCTCCGACACGCTGTGACCTGATTATGATTTACCAGAAAAATTGATCATAAACTCATCTTAACAAATCAAGGAGATTCCTGTGTTTAGAGCCTCCTTCTTGATGAAGAAAAACATCTAAAAAAACTCAATAAAATATGTGTTTATTTACCATCGAATCAAAAAGAAACACTTTAAATGAACAAGTTTGAACTTTGAAGTTCGTTCAGTTCTGGTGGTTTTTTTTGGTTCGACGTTAGGACATAAATGTTTTTAAAGAGTTTAAAATAATAAAAAGAAAAAAAGTAATAAAATGAGTTTTTAGTTTTAATTAAACTCAATTAAATGTAATTTTATTTGTATTGATTTGTTTTAAAAATCAGTTTCAATGGGTTTTGTTCACAAATAGTTTGTGAAAAACAATCTTAAGACTGGGAGGAATGGGCGTGTAGTGGGTAGCACAGTGGCTTCACAGCAAGAAGGTCAGGGGTTGAAGTCCTGGGCAGAGACGAGGCTTGGAAAGCAGGTCTTTCTGTGTGTAGTTAACATGTTCTACCTGTGTATGTGTGGGTTTTCTCTGGTTTCCTCTAAAAACATACATGTTAGGTTGATTGACCATTACGGAATTGCCCCTTGGAAAGAGTGTGTGTGTGTGTGTGTGTGTGTGTGTGTGTGTGTGTGTGTGTGTGTGTACCCTGCCTCTCGTCTTGACTCTGCTGGGGTACGCTCTGACCCTGTTGGTGATAAACGGTTCAAAAGACGAAACGAACAAATCGTAAGAGTCAACTTCTTTGTTTTAAAATCGTCTAAAATCACAACAAAGTTTTTTTTAATCAGGTTTAAATCATAAATTTATTTAAAAAATTCCACAAAAACAATTTTCAACTGAATTAAATTTATTTTTATTTATATCCAAACATTAAAAATGTGTCTAAATAAGTTTTAAACTGTAAATTTATCACAAAAATCAACAGAAATCAGTCTCAAAATGAATAATTATTAATGAATAAATTTAATTTCCCAGACAGGACGTCCCTGTGTTTAGAGCCTCCTTCTGGGTGAGAAAAAAAAAAACACCTTAAAAACCTTCAGGAGGTTGTTTTTAAAAAACTCAAGATTCACACAAAGTTTTTAACTAATTTATTTATAAAAGTCTGCAAAAAACAGTGATTTATGATCCACAAAAAAATCTGTCTTGAGTTCAACAATCACTAGTTCTTCACCTAAAATCAATAAAATCAGGAGATTTTGTGTTTAGGTTCTCCTTCTTGGTAAAAAAAAAAAACATAAAAACTCAATTTAATTTTAAACATGTAGCTAAAAAATTAAATCCATTTGGATTAAAAACTGAAAATGAATAAAAAGCCATAAAAATTAGTCTTAAATTCAGTTGTATTTTAATCATTTTAAACCTGATTAATTCAGTGATTTGATGATTTTTAAAATCGTAGACCCTCCTTCTCTGGGAGGAAAAACACACACAAAAAAAGAGGAATTTAATCCTTTTTCGTTACAGATTTCTCTCATTTTTTTTACACAAAAACTATAAAAATGAAATGTTAGTGTTTTTTTTTTTTTTTCTTTGTGATCAAACCAGGTTTACCCAGTCTAAAGACGATAACTCTGCCACTAGGCCAACGCCCCCAGAGACCCAAAACTGAGACTTAAGATGAAAAAGCGTTGATTGTTAAACTTTTAAACCTCTATTTTTAGATCCTCCTTCTCTGTGAAAAAAAATGGAATTAAAGACTTTTCATGTGAAAAAATTCAAATTGAAAAATATTTTCAAAGTAAACAAAAGTTTTCCTGAAAACTTTTTGTCTCTTAAACTGTTCGATGGCCTCACAGCAAGAAGGTCAGGGGTTCATGTCCCTAGTGGGGATGATGCTTGGAATCACTGGTCTTTCTGTGTGTAGTTTGCATGTTCTACATGTGTATGTGTGGGTTTTATCTGGTTTCCTCCAAAAACATGCAGGTTAGGTTGATTGGCTGCTATGATTACCCCTACGAATGAGTGTGTGTGTGTGTGTGTGTGTGTGTGTGTGTGTGTGTGTTCAGCTTCGTGACAGACTGAAGACTTGTTTGGAGTGTACCCTGCCTCTCGCTTTGAATCAGCTTGGATAGGCTCCAGCCCCCCCTGAGACCCTAATAGGGATGGACGGTTCAGAATATGAATGATTTTTTCCTAAAATTTACTTCCAAATAAGAACATTTGAAACTTTTTGTCCAGTGAAGAACTTAAAAGAATTCCCTGACGTGTTGGAAAGGTTTTAATCAGACCCCACCTCAAAGAGCCCCTTTTTCCTCCGCTGGGAACCCCTTCCTTGTCTTTGTGTGTGTGACACCGCGGGCCGCGCACTCGTGCCATTGTGTCGGATTAACAACGGGTCACTTCGTGCCAAAGAGATCCACTGGAAACGTGTTGGAGGAGTTTGGGCTCATCGAGAGGCTGCGTGCACGAGGCGTGTGAGCATCACAGTGTTTAGAAGGAAATTTAAAGATGTTTAAAAGAAGAAAAAATAGCTGTTTTATTTAGAAAATCAAAGAAAGTCTTTGCTGTGATTCTGTTTGTCATTTTATTTCCTCATCGAGAAGGAGGGTCAAAGGGACAGGATCTACAGCTGACCTCATAAACTCAACTTTTAGAGAGGTTCGGATGAACGAGTCCGAGCTGTCCCTGAACACATCGCAAGGATGTGCCTCTCGTGATGGCAGCAGGTCCGTGTAGCTCCACATCCATGTTGGATTTTTATGGTTTTAATTTGAGTTCAAGAGCTGATCTTCTTCAGCAGCGAGGAATGTGGACGTGTGGAGGTGTTCAGAAGGAATGAAGACAGGATCTTCTGAGTGCAGGAGATCCTATTAAGATTTACTATAGAGAAGGAGACGATCTGGAGGAGGTGAGGAGAAGGAGACGATCTGGAGGAGGTGAGGAGAAGGAGACGGTCTAGAGGAGGTGAGGAGAAGGAGACGGTCTAGAGGAGGTGAGGAGAAGGAGACGGTCTGGAGGAGGTGAGGAGAAGGAGACGGTCTAGAGGAGGTGAGGAGAAGGAGACGGTCTAGAGGAGGTGAGGAGAAGGAGACGATCTGGAGGAGGTGAGGAGAAGGAGACGGTCTGGAGGAGGTGAGGAGAAGGAGACGGTCTGGAGGAGGTGAGGAGAAGGAGACGGTCTAGATGAGGTGAGGAGAAAGAGACGGTCTAGAGGAGGTGAGGAGAAGGAGACGGTCTGGAGGAGGTGAGGAGAAGGAGACGGTCTAGAGGAGGTGAGGAGAAGGAGACGGTCTGGAGGAGGTGAGGAGAAGCAGACGATCTAGAGGAGGTGAGGAGAAGGAGACGATCTAGAGGAGGTGAGGAGAAGCAGACGGTCTAGAGGAGGTGAGGAGAAGGAGACGATCTAGAGGAGGTGAGGAGAAGGAGACGATCTGGAGGAGCTGAGGAGAAGGAGACGGTGTAGAGGAGCTGAGGAGAAGGAGACGGTCTGGAGGAGGTGAGGAGAAGGAGACGGTCTAGAGGAGGTGAGGAGAAGGAGACGGTGTAGAGGAGCTGAGGAGAAGGAGACGGTCTGGAGGAGGTGAGGAGAAGGAGACGGTCTAGAGGAGGCGCTTCCTGTGTTTTTACGGTGTCCAAAGAAACATCCGGTTGCTCGCTTGAGGAACTGGAGGCGCTCACTCGGACCTAGCAAAATACAGAGGGGCCGGTTTGGTGTTGTGGATCCATTCTGGACTCCAGCTTTTGGGTCGCCAGGTTGGACACAGTGCGACCGGACTGGGACACCGGTGGATAGGGACAAGGGGGCATCGAGGTGTTTATTCTATTCTATAGCTTTCAAACATCATCACCACGGTAACACACGTTCTGAACAACGCATGGACAACTGTCTTGTGTTCCACCAAGCTGCTGTTCCACATCTACCCAACTCAGCACCACCTAGCAGCTGTTCTGAATCTGTTTGGAGCTCTCTCTTAGGCTCCGTGGAGCTACTGGACACATAAATATTCCCAGTATGAGAATAATGAAGGATTCTTTATGTGATCCAATCAGACTCATGCGTTCATTTTGTTTATTATTTGGTCCTTTTTACATAAAAATATAGTTTTAAGAATTTAATTCAATTCATAAAAATCATTCTCAGGATGAAAAATGGTTCATTTTTTAAACTAAACTTTAAAACTGAGGACGTTTATGTTTTTTTAAAAAAAGGATTAAGAAACCTTTAAAAGTCATTTGGACCTGGTTTCCATTTTAAAAAAACACAAGCGGCTGAAATGAGCTTCCTCCACAGGGTGGCTGGGCTCTCACTCAGAGATAGAGGGAGGAGTTCTGCCATTCAGAAGGAGCTCGGAGTAGAGCCGCTGCTTCTCCAGGTCGAGAGAAACCAGATGGATGGTTCGGGCATCCGCTTAGGATGCCTCCAGAGCGCCTCGCTGGTGAGGTGTTTCGGGCACTGGGAGCAAAACTAGAGGTAGACCCCAGACCTGCTGGAGAGACTATGTCCCACAGCTGGCCAGGGAATGACCCGGGATCCTTCCGGGTGAGGATACAGCCGGTGTGAGAGAAGCCTGGGTTTCCCATCTGAGGCCGTTGCCCCTGCAACTCGCCCCTGGATAAGCCGAAGACGATGGAACGTAGTATTTCGTTATCGTTTTCTCAGTGAAAATGTGTTATTCAGGTTTCAGGGCAGCGGTGGTGAACACCGGTATGTCACGGCTGATTACTAAAAACATATTCATCAATAAAACTCTGAGCTATGAGCAGAAAATACTAAATAAACTCAGTTCAGGTCCGTCCTTTTCCACTTATCCGGGGCCGGATCGCGTAGGCGACAGCCTCAGACGAGAAGTCCAGGCTCCTCTCATCCCGGCTGCATCCTCCAGCTCATTCTGGGGGATCCCGAGTCGTTCCCCGGCCAACTGTGAGAAGTAAAGTCAGTGTAGACTTTATTTTTTTAATTCAAAGAACTAGAGTTCACTTATTAGTGTTAGAAAGATAAGTTAATGTATAGTTGGTAGTGACTAACTGAGGGTAGTTTAGTAGAAGATATGTTCAGTAAGGTGTTACAGAAGCACAGACAGTTTTTGGTCGGTTTCATGTTGCTTCAATTCACTCTTGAATAAGACATAACGAAGTCAAACAGGGGTCTTTAATCCCCTTCAACGCCTCGACGTTTCTCCACAGACAGAATAAGGTCGTCTGCTGTCTGGTTTGATCATGGACGTCTCTTTCTTTTTGTTTCCCACATTATGTTTGTTGGGTTTTGGGAATTTTTTTCATAACAACACACAAGAAAACCCTCTCAGAGACCTTGTCTTGTTTATCTTCGTCTCACTGATCTGAGTTTGATTAATTACCCACAAAACCTTGAGATACTTCCTGACACTGAGACGTTTCCAAAATGGAGAAGGTCACAGTTCGGACAAATCTGAGTCTTCACCAAACGCAATGAATGGATTTTAAACATCCCAGGTTCCATCGGCCGTACGGTTAACATGGTTTACGTGTTGGTGTTGTTCGGCTTATAGTAAACACAGATTTACTGGAGATGGTACCTGATCGTTTCGGGTTACCATGGTGAGGGTAGGAACGTAGATCCTGGTTACCATGGTGAGGGTAGGAACGTAGATCCTGGTTACCATGGTGAGGGTAGAAACGTAGATCCTGGTTACCATGGTGATGGTAGGAACGTATATTCTGGTTACCATGGTGAGGGTAGGAACATAGATCCTGGTTACCATGGTGAGGGTAGGTACGTAGATCCTGGTTACCACGGTGAGGGTAGGAACGTAGATCCTGGTTACCACTGTGAGGGTATGAACGTAGATCCTGGTTACCATGGTGAGGGTAGGAACGTACATCCCGGTTACCATGGTGAGGGTAGGAACGTAGATCCTGGTTACCATGGTGAGGGTAGGAACGTAGATCCTGGTTACCATGGTGAGGGTAGGAACGTAGATCCTGGTTACCATGGTGAGGGTAGGAACGTAGATCCTGGTTACCATGGTGAGGGTAGGAACGTAGATCCTGGTTACCATGGTGAGGGTAGAAACGTAGATCCTGGTTACCATGGTGATGGTAGGAACGTAGATCCTGGTTACCATGGTGAGGGTAGGAACATAGATCCTGGTTACCATGGTGAGGGTAGGAACGTAGATCCTGGTTACCACGGTGAGGGTAGGAACGTAGATCCTGGTTACCACTGTGAGGGTATGAACGTAGATCCTGGTTACCATGGTGAGGGTAGGAACGTACATCCCGGTTACCATGGTGAGGGTAGGAACGTAGATCCTGGTTACCATGGTGAGGGTAGGAACGTAGATCCTGGTTACCATGGTGAGGGTAGAAACGTAGATCCTGGTTACCATGGTGATGGTAGGAACGTATATTCTGGTTACCATGGTGAGGGTAGGAACGTAGATCCTGGTTACCATGGTGAGGGTAGGAACGTAGATCCTGGTTACCATGGTGAGGGTAGGAACGTAGATCCTGGTTACCACTGTGAGGGTATGAACGTAGATCCTGGTTACCATGGTGAGGGTAGGAACGTAGATCCTGGTTACCATGGTGAGGGTAGGAATGTAGATCCTGGTTACCATGGTGAGGGTAGGAATGTAGATCCTGGTTACCACTGTGAGGGTATGAACGTAGATCCTGGTTACCATGGTGAGGGTAGGAACGTAGATCCTGGTTACCATGGTGAGGGTAGGAACGTAGATCCTGGTTACCATGGTGAGGGTAGGAACGTAGATCCTGGTTACCATGGTGAGGGTAGGAATGTAGATCCTGGTTACCATGGTGAGGGTAGGAACATAGATCCTGGTTACCATGGTGAGGGTAGGAACATAGATCCTGGTTACCATGGTGAGGGTAGGAAAGTAGATCGAATGGTAAACTGTGAGTTTTATTTTCCGGCTCAGCCCTCTCTTCATCACGCCAAACCGGTCCTTCTCTCATTATTATTGTGGATGCTGCACTGATCCAAATACGTACGCAAATATACCATAGAAAAAAAAGTTGGAAAAAAGCTTGAAGCTTAAAAAAAACGGACGTTTGTCTTTAAAAAGTTGGGAACAAATCCTGACATGAATAATTGAATGTCTCACTTCTTGACAGGGATTTAAAGGACACGCAGTGAAGGGGTGCCAGGGGTACAGAGGTCATGTTTTTACTTCATTCCTCTGGGTCACATCAGCTTTTCTCTCTTAGAATCTCCTTCCAGAGATAATTAGATTCATATTTTAGCATCAAGGATTCCCAGCCGGATGTGGAGGTTAATGTACAAACCTCCTCTTGTTTTACATGCCAGTGTTCAGCTGGCACAGAGACCAGCTAGTTTCCTGTTCGCTAGTTTCTTTGCTTCCATCCCAGTGTTTCTGCTCCCATCGGGGACGTTTGACCTCTTTCTGTTCGCTGAAGTTGAACATAATATTATTTGTTGGAACCGAGCAGCTCTCAGTGAAAATGACAGCCGACGTTTCAGCAGGAATAAAAGTGTCTGACTGAGACGTCCTTACAGATTAGAGCCCGATGGAGGCGTGGTGGCTCATGGAAGAACACACTTATACACATTTAAATCCAGTTAAACATTCAGGAACACCTTTTAAACACCATTACATACAGGTAGTCACATCATTTCAGGCACATTTATGTTTAATTTTAATTAATAAATACTTTATTAATCCCCTTCTGGGAAAATCCAAGAGTCCAAGAGAGAGCTCCAAACAGCAGCTAGGGTGGAACAAAGCATGAACACCCGCTGGGTGAGCGTTACACACTGTGCTGGGCAGAATGTAAGTTACCGTGTCACCAATGTTTGAAGCTCCGGTGAATCATAATAAGATTTTAAACACTGCACCGATCCGTCACCCTCATCCATAGGTGACCCTCACCATGGTAACCAGCTGATGGTGGTGACCGGAAGAACGAGCTTGTAGATACAAGTGGCTGAAATGAGTTTCCACTGCATGGTGGCTGGGCTCTCCCTCAGAGATAGAGGGAGGAGCTCTTCCATCCAGGAGGAGCTCGGGGTAGAGCTGTTGCTCCTCCAAGTCAAGAGAAGCCAGATGGGGCAGTCCAGGCATCTGGTCAGGATGCCTCCCGAGCGCCTCGCTGGTGAGGGGTTGCGGGCACGTCAAGGCCAAGAGGCAGACCTCTCCCAGCTGGACAGGGAACACCTCAGGATCCTCCTGGTGAGCTGGAGGATGCAGCCGGGGTGAGAGAAGCCTGGGCTTCCCGTCTTAGGCTCCCGGTCCCGGATAGGCGGAAGACAACGGAATGGAATGAACTGTTTCAAATCTTGACAGCAACTCCCATACTTCACTGTGGTGGAACAACACCAGCAGTCCACCATCTTTAGATCCATAGTGAAGCCGGGTATGTTCAGACAGGAAGCACTGATGAAGATCCTGTCTTCATTCCTTCTGAACATCTCCACACGTCCATGAAGACTCCACATGAAGGAGCTCAGCTCCACACGTCCATGAAGACTCCACATGAAGGAGCTCAGCTCCACACGTCCATGAAGACTCCACATGAAGGAGCTCAGCTCCACACGTCCATGAAGACTCCACATGAAGGAGCTCAGCTCCACACGTCCATGAGGACTCCTCATGAAGGAGCTCAGCTCCACACGTCCATGAAGACTCCTCATGAAGGAGCTCAGCTCCACACGTCCATGAAGACTCCTCATGAAGGAGCTCAGCTCCACACGTCCATGAAGACTCCTCATGAAGGAGCTCAGCTCAACACGTCCATGAAGACTCCTCATGAAGGAGCTCAGCTCCACACGTCCATGAAGACTCCTCATGAAGGAGCTCAGCTCCACACGTCCATGAAGACTCCACATGAAGGAGCTCAGCTCTTAAAAACCCATAAAAACTCTGATGAAAAACATGGAGCGCTATACGGACCTGCTGCCATCACGAGTGGCCCATTATTTTAAAAAACATTTAATAAACATATAGTTTCATGTCGTCACACACTCTTACACAAACTGTGTGACAGATAGAAACACGCTGACACACATTTACACAGTTCATTCACATGAGTGTGTACACACACTAGTGTACAGGTAAACAGAGGTATTTTATTTTGAAGGAATTCCCACATGGGAGGGTCATCAGTCCCACTTCGCACCCCGACACCTTCCCGGTATGTAGGTCAGACCCAAACATTAATGGTTGACCAGCTGGAGTCAAAGTCCAAACATGTGGAGCATTACTGGTCTTCAACAGAGTAAAAAACACAGGTCTGAATTCTGAGGCCGTCGTTTCTCCAGGATGAGACGTATCGTCCACATAAAGAGAATTATTATTAATAATAATGTCATTAAAAAAAAAACAAGCGGGTGTTTACTTGGAGCGCCTCCAGTGGTTGAAATGACAGATCAATGTGTCATTAACATGGTTTCCATGGTGACCGTCCTCCGCTCTGTTTAGTTTGTGGGACACCTCCACGTTGTTCATGGTGAGGTGTCACCGTTGAGCAGTAGAGGTGACGAGGCCCTGTAGACGGTCACCATGACGACTCTATGAGTGGCACGTTAATTTGTGGGTGAAGTAAAAAGAAATCATCTGAATTAAGGGCTGCAGGGTGACCTCACTCCGTGTGGAGTTTGCATGTTCTCCTCATGTACGTATGGGTTTTCTTCAGGTTCTCCGGTTTTCTTTCCACTCTCCAAAACTGGATGCTTTAGATTGATTGATTGCTGCAAAATTTGCCCCTCAGAAGGAGTGTGTGTGGATGGCACCCTGAACAGGTCACCAGTCTGTTACAGGGCCACACACACACACACACACATTGTGTGTGTAGGATGTAAATAATACCTAGAATCTTGTTTCAAAACGAGTTCAAACATGATGATTTAATAATGTTCATGTATTTTTTTCAACCATCTTTTCCGGGATCTGCTCCTGTGTTTCTGAATCAGGCATTTATGTGCCCCCGCAGGGTGGCAGGGCTCTCACTCAGAGATCGGGTGAGGAGCTCTGCCATCCAGGAGGAGCTCAGTGTCAAGCCGCTCGTCCTCCAGGTTGAGAGGAGCCAGATGGGGTGGTTTGGGAATTTAGTCAGGATGCCTCCCGAGCGACTCGATGGTGAGATGTTTTGAGCACATCCCACCGGGAGGAGACTCCGCGCCTGCTGGAGAGACTATGTCTCACAGCTGGCCGGGGAACACCTCAGGGTCCTTCTGGGTGAGCTGGAGGATGCAGCCGGGTAAGAGAAGGCTGAGCTTCCCGTCTGAGGCTGTTGCCCCCGCATCCCGGCCCCGGATAAGCGGAAGACGACAGAACGAAGGCGTTTATGCGTGTTTTTCTAATTGTTTCGTCGCTTTTTCAAATGCTTCATTTCACTGTCCTCGTTTCGCTTCCACTTCCGTCCACAAGTCTCCTCTTTTCACACACCTTTGATTTGCATACGGCTGCTCCTGAGTTACCTCAAAGTCCTTCAACTCCACACATTCCAAAACCTTTATAAATCATATTTTAAAACGTGGAAGTCGGGGTTCATATGTTTGATAAACAAGGTCTTTGGTGACCCACAGTGAGTTCTAGTGATTCATACTGAGACTCACAGTGAAGTCCTGATCCCAGCCTGTGTGACACGGTGGCTCTTTAATCAGCTCGGCCTGGTTTTTGTGTCGCTCAGGTGACTCGTAGTAACTCAGAGTTCAGGAGGAGGTGCAGAATTTCTCTCCCTCATGAGTCAGAGCAGTAAAGAGGCCTCACACGTTCACGGGCTCTACTAACCGTACCGCTGAGGTCTGGGAACCACAGAAGGTTGACGGTACAAAGCCTGGCTGGCTTCTCACCGACATATTTCATCATTCACTGTGTTATTAGTTTCATTTTTGTTCAAAAACAGCTCGGTTAGAAAAAACTGAATGATTATCATTGATTTTTGTTGCTTGTTTTAAAAACTTTCTGCCTGCATTAAAATGAGAGTTGTTTTACTTTGAAAGGATCGTGTGGCATGGACGTGCACACCGCTGGGGCGTGCACACCGCCGTGCACACCGCTGGGGCGTGCACACCACCATGTACGCCTCAGGTAACTGTGCCTTTAAGATTTTAAAGCAGAATAAACTACTTTTACAAAACATAAAAACATGGACCCTGAACCCTGACGTGCTGGAGAGGGGATCGTCGGCTCCTCCCGCTCGCCTGGTTGTCGTTAACTCTGCCGGCATGACCCACAGGTTAAAGGTCAGGGCCAAAATAAAACTGTGAGGGCCGTGGGGGTATCACCTCGGTGTCACATCGCACACTAGCCTCTCAGCTGGATCACACGTGTGCGTTTGCACACGGATCCTGTTTCACTTCCAAGCATATTTTTAGTAGATAAACATCTTGTTTTCAGATTGAACAGAATTTTTTTATGTAAATTTTCCGGGCGAGTGGGCGACGACGGTTTAGAAATAAAGATAAACCAGAATTTAAACTGAGTTGGAGATTTAACGGTGACCTTACACCCCTGGAATAAACACCACAACACAATGAGCCCACAGAGGAGCTGAACGCAGCACGCTGGATCTGTCTGCACGACAAATAGGAAGACGCTGCAGCTTCCAAAATGTCTCAACATTCCTGAATGAATTCATGTCGACTGACCAGAGTCCGCGAATTCAGGTCCGTTCCTGATCCGATCTCTTCCCTGTTAGCTGAGCCAAGCTAACAGGGTTAGTGTCACTCACTGAAAAACAGGCGGCCATTACTGTGGTTGCCACAGAAACCACCC
Organism: Neostethus bicornis; assembly: GCA_902685375.1. Taxonomy (NCBI): domain Eukaryota; kingdom Metazoa; phylum Chordata; class Actinopteri; order Atheriniformes; family Phallostethidae; genus Neostethus; species Neostethus bicornis. The sequence goes on along the minus strand of LR738541.1, from coordinate 10,601,150 downwards.
GCTTTGTTGCCGTAGTTACCGTAACAGCACAATACAGTGGAAGCATCAGGTCATAAATAAATTCAGTTTATTACTGTTTGTGTCTAGATTGATAACAATCAATATGTTGTAGCCAATTAAAGAACAGAGACATGAGCACAAGTGTTCATCCGCCATGTTTGTAGTTCTTTATCTCTGGGGAACCAAACAAAGCTTGAGAAAAACTACAAGGGATTTATTAAAAATATAGTATTTAATTACAAAAAAATATAAGTTAAGAACATTCCGGGTCTTTAAAAAAAAGTCAACAAAACAAGCTTCACCATGGTAACCAGCTGTGGGTGGGGACCAGAAAATACAAGCGGCCGAAATGATCTTCCTCTGCAGGATGGCTGGACTCTCTCAGAGATCAGGTGAGAAGTTCTGCCATCCGGGAGGAGCTCGGAGTAGAGCTGCTCCTCCAGGTCGAGAGAAGTCAAATAGGGTGGTTCAGACATCTTGTTAGGATGCCTCCGTCGCTGGTGAAGTGTTTCAGGCATGTCCCACCAGGAGGAGACCCAGAGACAGACCCCGGACTTGCTGGAGAGACTATGTCTCACAGCTGGACAGGGAACACCTCAGGATCCTCCTGGGTGAGTTGGAGGAGGCAGCCGGTGTGAGAGAAGCCTGGGCTTCCCATCTCAGACTGTCGCCTACGCAACCTGGCCCCGGATAAGTGGAAGACGACAAAACGGCCATGCTAGATGGTCCATGTTGGCAGTGTTTAGAAAGTTTATTCGGAATAGTTTATGGATCCCACTGACTGTTTGGGTGCATTACATATGTCACGTCCGGTCCCCACCAGAAAGAAATGATTGGTTGAAAAAAAAGTACCCGCCCACTGTAGATAGAGTGTACCCCAGTTCTGCGAGGTCAGACTGTTTCCATGGAGAGACATGAACACTGATTGATGAGTGTATCACTCTGTATCACTTTTTAACAACTTAAAGATCTACATGTCAATTTGCGTAACGTGTGACTCATCTCAACAAAACACCAGCCCATAAATCCAACATGGCGGTAATATTGGCGGTAAACGGGCGACTGAATTGGCTTAATTTCTTTGGGTGACGTCACACGTGTATCCAGTGACTATCTCCGCTCCTACAGTCGATGACATCACTCCACCACTGAGCTGAGATCCTCTGACTTCCTCTTCATCCCTTCCCCCTTCTACGTCTCTGAGCTTTGCTTCTTTTCCTCCAGCGTCTGATTAATGTCACTCCGTCTCCCTCACTCTGTCTCTCTCACTCTGTCTCCCTCACTCTCTCTCTCACTCTGTCTCCCTCACTCTGTCTCCCTCACTCTGTCTCCCTCACTCTGTCTCTCTCACTCTGTCTCCCTCACTCTGTCTCTCTCACTCTGTCTCCCTCACTCTGTCTCCCTCACTCTGTCTCCCTCACTCTGTCTTTCTCACTCTGTCTCCCTCACTCTGTCTCCCTCACTCTGTCTCTCTCACTCTGTCTTTCTCACTCTGTCTCCCTCACTCTGTCTCCCTCACTCTGTCTCCCTCACTCTGTCTTTCTCACTCTGTCTCTCTCACTCTGTCTCCCTCACTCTGTCTCCCTCACTCTGTCTCTCTCACTCTGTCTCCCTCACTCTGTCTCCCTCACTCTGTCTCCCTCACTCTGTCTCCCTCACTTTCTCTCCCTCACTCTGTCTCCCTCACTCTGTCTCCCTCACTTTCTCTCCCTCACTCTGTCTCTCTCACTCTGTCTCTCTCACTCTGTCTCCCTCACTCCGTCTCTCTCCCTCCGTCCCCCCTCCTTCATGTCCGGAGACCACATTTTATCTTTTACCCTCTGTTAGACCTTTCCACTCATCTCTGCTTCTCCGGCTGTAGGCGAGGAATAACAGAGCTCCGTGTGTTTCAGTCCGACGTACTGAAGTGTTCTGCCTCTCAGGCACGAGTGACCCCACAATGAGGCTTCAGAAAAGTCAAGTGGATCAAGTAGATTCAGCAGCATGAGCAGAGTTAGGCTTTAATGGATACGAGGGCAGATTAGTGGTTGAGAATTCATAAATGAGGCGCATAAAAGGGCATTAAAGGTCTCCGCGGTCAGTGGAGGAGGGAGGAATTGTTTGCAGACGGGTAGAGGAGGACTTCCTAAAGACCCTCTGTTTGACTTTGATTTAAATACGTCTCTCAGTTCAACGTAAAACGACTCAAAGCCAGGTTTATGAGGGGGTCAGAGAGTCAAATCAAGGGTTTAAGCCTACAGGTCGATCCTAAAACCAGACTCAAAGGTTTTAGAAGGCGACTCTTAAGAGGTGATTCTAAGGGCCAACGTCAGGGGCCAAGCTGAAGAGCCGTCATGAGGTGGTGGAGGAGGAGATGTACGACCGAGAAGCATAGCCTGTTTTAACCACTATGCTGTAGTCAATCAGAGGTCACAGAAGAAGGGTAGGCATGGGTAACCTAGGAGCCATCCTGGACAGGCTTGGAAGGACCAGACTGAGGAGCCATTGAAGGGGGAACACAAGGCAGAGGGACCACACGTAGAGGGACACCATCATGGCTGCAGCAGGACAGCAGAACAGCAGATGATCTGACACCAGAGGGGTGGACACAAGGGGTTAAACCAGGGGAAGATGAGACACAGGTGGAGACATCAAGGGGAGACAATTAGGACCATGTGGGCTGAATTAGGGCAGTGGGCAGGACCATGAGGGAGGAAATGATCCGGAAGGAAGGGGGACTAAAAGCTGAGTTTATGGCTCTGATTTAAGGGCTGACCTTTAGAAGCTCAACAGCTTGACTCTATGAGCGGAGTCTAAAGACCGACTCAGACGTTTAATTCTGCCAACTTTAAGAGCAGAGCTGAGGAGTGGGCTTTTAAAGGTGAATCAGAGGGTTTAAGAGTTAACCCCAATGGGCGTGAGTCTCAGGTTGACCAAGAGGCAAATTTAAACGATAAGTTTAAGGGTGTTTGTCTTCTGAACCGCTTATCCATATCCAAGACTATTCCGGCTGATTCCAGACGAGAGGCAGGATACACCACGAACAGGTTGCCAGTCTGATGTGGTGCCACACACACAGACAAGCATCCACACACACATTAAATCCTAGGAGAAAATATAATAATAATCATCATAATAAAATTTTTATTTGTAAAATATTGTAGCCAATCAACTTAACATGTATGTGTTTGGAGGAAACCAGAGAAAACACACATACACAGAGAGAACATGCAAACTACACACAGAAAGACAAGTGATTTAAGCCTCGCCCCCACTCCGGGACTCGAACCCTGACCTTCTTGCCATGAGGCCATCGTTCAGCCCAAATTTGATTGACTCAAAAAGAGCCGACTCTGATATTTTGATCTAAGATCCAGAAAAAAAGTCGCTGATGATTCGAAAAAAACATTGACTCTAAGATTTGAATCTAAAAGAGTGGCTAAAAAAACCCATTTATTCAGTTTCACTTCTGTGTTTGACTTTGAATTCCCCCCTCCTCTCGCTCCCTGGTTAGTCCCTCCATCATGTTGGTGCACGACTCAACGTAATCCTCATTTAAAGCTGAAAATAAAGTGAAAAATGTATCAATTTAAATAAAAATGGCTCTTCTTGTTCAGACTGAGCGTAAGATGAGCACGTGCAGTAAAACACTTCCTGGTTGTATTGGGATGTGAGCGAGGTTAAGAATAAAATCCTTGGCCAAGATAAACCTGGCATTCCAATAGAATCTGGATACCGGGTGGGCGAATAGAACAGGATCCAGCCCCTGTCAAGAGGTCTGGTTCCAGAGCCCAAGCTGTGGTCGAGGTGAGTCCAACCATATCTAGCCGGAACCACTCGACCTCGTGCACCAGCTCGGGCTCCTTCCCCGCCAGAGAAGTGACATTCCACAGCTAGCTCATGCAGCCGAGGGTCTGACCGCCAGGGTCCCCGTCGTCCCCATCTCCTCCTTCACCCAACCCCTGTGGCCCTCCTGCAGATGGTGAGTCCTCTGGAAGGGACGCTCGTGTCCCCTTATCGGGCTGAGCCCGGCCAGGCCTCATGGGTAAAAGCCCAGCCACCCTCGGGCATGACTCCACAGGGGTGCCGGGGTGTTCCTGTGACCTGCATTCGGGCAAGGGCAACTTGGCCATGCCTGATCTCTTCATAGAAAAAAAAAAAATGTTTTTTTTTTTTGTTTCATCCCTTCTTTTCTTCAGATTTTCTTTTCGATGTTTTTCGACTCAGATTTGTTAAATTCTTTTTTTTTTTTTTTTAGCTCCCAGTCAGAAAACAGACCAAACTGGTTTCTGTTTGTGGAAACCACCGCTGCTTCCTTCGTTTCTGACGACCGAAGCGGTGAAGAATGTCCGTTGTGCAATGTCTTTGTGACACCCCTCCAAGCACCCACTCCTACCCTGCCCAGCGAGACGGCCCAGTTTGCCGAAGGACACGGCATTCCTTTCCCAGAAACGGGCCGGCACAGGTTCACAGAGGAGCTAATGGTCTCAGGTCAGCGGAGGTATTTGTTAAGTGCAGGGACGCGTTACGTTTAGGGGCATTTTTATACGACTCTGCTCTAAACTGACCTCTGATGAGTCACGCTCCGTTCAATCACCGCAGCTGCGTGAGAGCCAACAGGTGATGGAGAGTTGAGATGTATTTTTTACCCCTCCTCTCGCTCTCTTCTGGTTTCACCTGTCATTTTATGTAAACCGGACGTCACCTCAGAATATTTTCACACATTTTCCACCTTAAAAGACACAGAATTTGCTCTGATTTGTGATTTTCTCAGTTTCTCCACCACGTTGTCCTCTTGATTCAGGACTGTGTGTCCGCGCTCCGCTCCTCCCTGTGTAACAGTAGATGGAGTTATTAGTCAGACAGAAGGGACGGGGGAACAGGTGTTTTCCAAATGGGCCCATCATCATCACTCCTCACCCGCGGGGGGTCCGACATGTGTGTGTGTCAGAGAGCTTGGCCTCTACGTGGCCTCGGGCCGGCCATTTGGTAAAACAAGGCCCGGGCAGGGGTGAGGGAGTGTTTTCTGTATTTATGTGTGGATGGATAACACATGTAGTGTGAGGTGTTTTATCTCCACCAGCTGTTCCAGGTCAGATCTGTGGTTTGACCTGTTTTACAGCTCCGACCACAACTCAGATCTACTCAGACTCCTGCGTCCAGAAGCCTCATTTATAAACCGTGCTGAAGCTGAATGTTAAAACCAGTGTGTATGTCGACTTCTACGCAAACTGAACCATCTATAAATATGACGGAGCGTGTGGACGGTTACGTGAATCTAAATAAAGTTGTTTACAAAGCTAAGACGTGGAGTAAAGACACCACAAAACTTGAATTGAACTCATTCATTCATCTTCTGAACCGCTTATCCCTGACGCGGTGGAGCCAGAGACTTTTATTTTGATAGTCAGTGAACAACATTCAGAGGCGAGGAACTTCCTGAGGTACTAACATGCAAAAAATAATAAGTACAGTAATAACAACAATAAGCTGGAGAGGGGGAGGTTTGAAGATTAGTCAGAGTAAAACAGAGTACATGTGTGTGAATGAGAGGGATCCAAATGGAAAAGTGAGGTTACAGGGAGAAGAGATAAAGAAGGTGGAAGATTTTAAGTATCTAGGATCAACAGTCCAGAGCAATGGAGAGTGTGGAAAAGAGGTGAAGAAGCATGTGCAGGCAGGCTGGAACAGGTGGAGGAAATATCAGGTGTGATGTGTGACAGAAGAGTTTCAGATAAAATGAAAGGAAAAGTGTAGAAAACCGTGGTGAGAGCGGCCATGCTGATTGGTTTAGAGACAGTGTGGTGAGAGCGGCCATGCTGATTGGTTTAGAGACAGTGTGGTGAGAGCGGCCATGCTGATTGGTCTAGAGACAGTGTGGTGAGAGCGGCCATGCTGATTGGTCTAGAGACAGTGTGGTGAGAGCGGCCATGCTGATTGGTCTAGAGACAGTGTGGTGATAGCGGCCATGCTGATTGGTCTAGAGACAGTGTGGTGAGAGCGGCCATACTGATTGGTCTAGAGACAGTGTGGTGATAGCGGCCATGCTGATTGGTCTAGAGACAGTGTGGTGATAGCGGCCATGCTGATTGGTCTAGAGACAGTGTGGTGAGAGCGGCCATGCTGATTGGTCTAGAGACAGTGTGGTGAGAGCGGCCATACTGATTGGTCTAGAGACAGCGTGGTGAGAGCGGCCATGCTGATTGGTCTAGAGACAGCGTGGTGAGAGCGGCCATGCTGATTGGTCTAGAGACAGTGTCACTGAGGAAAAGACAGGAAACAGAGATGGAGGTAGCAGAGATGAAGATGCTGAGGATCTCTCTGGGAGTGACCAGGATGGACAGGATCAGAGGAACAGCACATGTTAGAGGTTTTAAAGTCAGAGAGGTCAGACTGAGATGGTTTGGACATGTACAGAGGAGAGAGAGAGAGTACATCAGAAGAAGGATGCTGGGTTTGGAACCACCAGGAAAGAGGACTAGAGGAAGACCAAAGAGGAGGTTCATGGATACAGTGAAGGAAGACATGAAGATAGTTGGTGTGACCGAAGAAGATGCAGCAGATAGGGTTAGATGGAAGAAACTGACTTGCTGTGGCGCCCCCTGGAGGGAGATGCCGAACGAAGAAATCCAACAACAAAAGGGTAGAAGCCGTTTTTGTGGCGGGAGGTTCAGGTCAGAATGAACCAGCGGAGTGGCTCAAATAGTCCACGTCCAGGGTGGGAAGGGTCAGCTGCACGCTGTCCGCCCCTGAGTCTTGTACTCATCCAGGAAGTTCTTTTGTATTCACTGACAAATCAGCATGTGCTATTAAAATAGTTGCCATGGTGACCGGCTCCCACTCTCTTTCACCACGGCTACCGAATAACGACACCTTGGCATGAGCATGAGTATTTTCAGGTGCTGCCGGCTCTTTTGAATACTGTTGAGTTCCAAGATGTGGAGTTTAAGAGGTGTGATTGGGGTGGGATGGAGATCAAGTTGGTTCATACCTGGTGGGATTTATGAAGCTATGGAGTCATGAAGGTTTTCGTAGTGTTAAAAAAGTGCTTAAAAAGAGCAAAAATGTTTCATTTAAAATCTACACAAGTTTTATAAACGATTTTTCTGAACTTTACAGACTTTTCGTTTCTTCTGTTGCAGCTGTGCAGCGAGGGCGCACGTCCAACTCTCAGAGCAGCCCGGGTCAGTACCTGAGCAACGGTTCGGACCCGTACAACGGGCAGCCCTACCTGTCCGGCTTCATCTCGCTGCTGCTGCGCGCAGAGCCCTACCCCACCTCCCGCTACGGAGCCCAATGCATGCAGGGAAACAACCTGATGGGCATCGAGAACATCTGCGAGCTGGCGGCGCGGCTACTCTTCAGCGCCGTAGAGTGGGCCAAGAACATCCCGTTCTTCCCGGACCTGCAGCTCATGGACCAGGTCAGCAGAGGGAATAAAAACGACCAGTAGTTTTTCTTCAATACTTTCAATATTTTCGTCCTATTTGTCAAACTCTTTGCCATTCCTGTCTGTAGGTGGCACTGTTGCGTATGTCCTGGAGTGAGCTTTTTGTCCTGAATGCGGCGCAGTGCTCCATGCCTCTGCATGTGGCGCCCCTGCTGGCTGCAGCGGGCCTTCACGCCTCTCCCATGTCCGCTGAGCGTGTGGTGGCCTTCATGGACCACATCCGGGTTTTCCAGGAGCAGGTGGAGAAGCTGAAAGCGCTGCAGGTCGACACGGCCGAATATTCCTGCCTAAAATCCATCGTGCTCTTCACATCCGGTGAGTCTGACAGACAACTAGAGCACAAGGTACCCGAGGCACGTACATGACACAGTGTAAACCTCGTTCGACACATCAAACAGTGTAAAGCATCAATTAGAACCAATCAGGAAGCTGCATCGATCTGTCGCAGTGAAGACAGAGCTGAACAAAAAAGCAAAGCTCTCAATTTACCAGTTGGTCTACATTCCTACCCTCACCATGGTAACCAGGATCTACGTTCCTACCCTCAGCATGGTAACCAGGATCTATGTTCCTACCCTCACCATGGTAACCAGGATCTACGTTCCTACCATCACCATGGTAACCAGAATCTACGTTCCTACCCTCACCATGGTAACCAGGATCTACGTTCCTACCCTCACCATAGTAACCAGGATCTACGTACCTACCCTTACCATGGTAACCAGGATCTAAGTTCCTACCATCACCATGGTAACCAGAATCTACGTTCCTACCCTCACCATGGTAACCAGGATCTACGTTCCTACCTTCACCATGGTAACCAGGATCTAAGTTCCTACCTTCACCATGGTAACCAGGATCTACTTTCCTACCCTCACCTTTGGAAAAAAGGAGATCACGGATACAAGTAACTGAAAGATCTTCCCCTGCAGGGTGGCTGAGCTCTCACTCAGAGATAGAGGGAGGAGCATTGAGTAGAGCCGTTGCTCCTCCGGGTTGAAAGAAGCCAGATGGGGTGGTCCAGGCATCTGGTAAAATGCCTCTCGAGCGCCTTGCTGGTGAGGTGTTTTGGGCATGTCCCTCTGGGAGGAGACCCAGAGGCAGACCCCGGACCTCGTTCTCACAGCTGGACAGGGTGTGAGAGAAGCCTGGATTTTCTTGTCTGAGGCTAGTACACCTTTAACCAGCCCTGGATAAGCGGAAGATGAACTGAACTGAAGTAATTGGGACCAGGTGTGCCGAATTAGTGCAGGACAGGATTTGAAAGGAGGATCATGACAAGCTGGAGGTTGGTGAGGTTTGAGATGTCCCGTTTCCATAGTAACAAAAACGAGTGACAATCTTCAAAAAGTTTAGATGAAAAGAGTTTCTCTCGGAGCCCGACTCAGGCGTGCACGGCTCTGCATGTTAAACGTTTTTTTTTTTTTTATTCAGCCTGTGGAGGAAAAAAAAAGTCTCTAAAGAAAAGAGAGATCAGACATGAATGTTTAAACGAGTAAAATCAGCACCTCTAAACCTGCAGGATGCTGACCGTCAGATGACCTCCGTAACTCTGCTGCTATAAAAGGCAACCCCCCCCTCTCCTTTACTAACCCCTCTACACACACACACACACACACACACATACTCCACCCCTCTTCCACACACCACCACCTCTACATCATCTCCCACGAGGGATGGGATTCCGTTGTAACCTCGTCCGTTTCTACGCAGAATGTAAAGGAGCCATTAAGCCCTCTTACTGTCCGTGCTTCCATGCTTCTGTAACACTTTTGTAAACATGAATACTCCCAAACTGTTAAAGGGATCAACTGGTTAACTAGTACAAATATTTGAAGCAGAACAAACCTGGGGATGGGTAGTACATGGTTGGGAGAGAGCTGCAACCCCTGGCCAAGATACTTCACCCACGTTGCCTAGTCTGGATGGTGTGTGTGTGATTGGTTGGTGATGATCAGTCTGGATCTGGTGTGTGTGTGATTGGTTGGTGATGATCAGTCTGGATCTGGTGTGTGTGTGATTGGTTGGTGATGATCAGTCTGGATCTGGTGTGTGTGTGATTGGTTGGTGATGATCAGTCTGGATCTGGTGTGTGTGTGATTGGTTGGTGATGATCAGTCTGGATCTGGTGTGTGTGTGATTGGTTGGTGATGGTCAGTCTGGATCTGGTGTGTGTGATTGGTTGGTGATGGTCAGTCTGGATCTGGTGTGTGTGTGATTGGTTGGTGATGGTCAGTCTGGATCTGGTGTGTGTGTGATTGGTTGGTGATGGTCAGTCTGGATCTGGTGTGTGTGTGATTGGTTGGTGATGATCAGTCTGGATCTGGTGTGTGTGTGATTGGTTGGTGATGATCAGTCTGGATCTGGTGTGTGTGTGATTGGTTGGTGATGATCAGTCTGGATCTGGTGTGCGTGATTGGTTGGTGATGGTCAGTCTGGATCTGGTGTGTGTGTGATTGGTTGGTGATGGTCAGTCTGGATCTGGTGTGTGTGTGATTGGTTGGTGATGGTCAGTCTGGATCTGGTGTGTGTGATTGATTGATGATGGTCAGTCTGGATCTGGTGTGTGTGTGATTGGTTGGTGATGATCAGTCTGGATCTGGTGTGTGTGTGATTGGTTGGTGATGATCAGTCTGGATCTGGTGTGCGTGATTGGTTGGTGATGGTCAGTCTGGATCTGGTGTGTGTGTGATTGGTTGGTGATGGTCAGTCTGGATCTGGTGTGTGTGATTGGTTGGTGATGGTCAGTCTGGATCTGGTGTGTGTGTGATTGGTTGGTGATGGTCAGTCTGGATCTGGTGTGTGTGTGATTGGTTGGTGAGGGTCAGTCTGGATCTGGTGTGTGTGTGATTGGTTGGTGATGGTCAGTCTGGATCTGGTGTGTGTGTGATTGGTCGGTGATGATCAGTCTGGATCTGGTGTGTGTGTGATTGCTTGGTGATGGTCAGTCTGGATCTGGTGTGTGTGATTGGTTGGTGATGGTCAGTCTGGATCTGGTGTGTGTGTGATTGGTTGGTGATGGTCAGTCTGGATCTGGTGTGTGTGTGATTGGTTGGTGATGATCAGTCTGGATCTGGTGTGTGTGTGATTGGTTGGTGATGATCAGTCTGGATCTGGTGTGTGTGTGATTGGTTGGTGATGATCAGTCTGGATCTGGTGTGCGTGATTGGTTGGTGATGGTCAGTCTGGATCTGGTGTGTGTGTGATTGGTTGGTGATGGTCAGTCTGGATCTGGTGTGTGTGATTGGTTGGTGATGGTCAGTCTGGATCTGGTGTGTGTGTGATTGGTTGGTGATGGTCAGTCTGGATCTGGTGTGTGTGTGATTGGTTGGTGAGGGTCAGTCTGGATCTGGTGTGTGTGTGATTGGTTGGTGATGGTCAGTCTGGATCTGGTGTGTGTGTGATTGGTTGGTGATGATCAGTCTGGATCTGGTGTGTGTGTGATTGGTTGGTGATGGTCAGTCTGGATCTGGTGTGTGTGTGATTGGTTGGTGATGGTCAGTCTGGATCTGGTGTGCGTGTGATTGGTTGGTGATGGTCAGTCTGGATCTGGTCTGTGATTGGTTGGTGATGATCAGTCTGGATCTGGTGTGTCTGTGATTGGTTGGTGATGGTCAGTCTGGATCTGGTCTGTGATTGGTTGGTGATGGTCAGTCTGGATCTGGTGTGTGTGATTGGTTGGTGATGATCAGTCTGGATCTGGTGTGTGTGTGATTGGTTGGTGATGGTCAGTCTGGATCTGGTGTGTGTGTGATTGGTTGGTGATGGTCAGTCTGGATCTGGTCTGTGATTGGTTGGTGAAGGTCAGTCTGTTGCAGGACAGCTGTGGCCACCACAGTATCTTACCAGTACCGGGTATGGAGTGAATGAATGATGACCATGTGAAGTCTCTTTAAGTGTCTGAAAAGCCCTATAGAAGTTTTGTTTCATCGTGTTCCGCTTATCCAGTGCTAGGTGCCAGGGGGCACCAGCCTCAGACGGGAAGCCAAGGTTTCTCTCACTCCAGCTGCATCCTCCATCTCACCCAGGAGGATCCTAAGGTGTTCCCTGTCTAGCTGTGAGACATAGTCTCTCCATCGTGTCTGGTGTCTGGCTCTGCGTCTCCTTTTGGTGGGACATGCTCGAAACACCTCACCAGCGTGGGAGGCTTCCTAATCAGATGCCCGAACCACCCCGTCTGGTTTACATCGAACCGGAGAAGTCACGGCTCAATTCCAAACCCCTCTTGGACAGTAAAGCTTCTCCCTCTGGGAGACAGCCCAGCCAGCCTGCAGAGGAAAAGGGTCGTGGTTCAAGTACTGGAGTGGGGGGTGACGCTTGAAACCCTGAAATTTCTGTGTGAAGTTTGCATGTTCTCCCCACGTTCCAGCAACCCAAAAAAGATAAGAGGTTCAGGGGACAAAACAGAACACTTTAAGCTTAATTTTTCAAGAAGGAAATCTGGTTGAATCCATTTTAAATCAAGGCTGTTGCAAAATAAAATGTGAAAAAATTGAGGTTCTATTCTGTTCTAATGTGGTGTACCCCCCCGCCCCCACTTTAATCTGACACAGTAAACCACAGCCATACAAAGCGTGTGAGATGTAAGAAGTTTTTTCACAGCTGGATTCTTCCTGCTCGCTGACACGAACTGTTACTTTTAATTACACTTCCCATCGTTTTTCGGCACGTTGGATACACGCCAAGCGGGCGTGTCCATCTCGTCTCCATTCCTCCTTTATCATTTTATTCATTATAAATCCCCCCGCCCCCTCTTTTAATGCTCCCGTACCCCCAAACTTCAGGCCGAGTCAAAGCCCCGAGACATTCTCAGTGAATTATGGATGCGACCCCCCCTGACCTACATAACCCCTGCAGTCCCCAGCGTCTTCATGCACGAGCACACGCACGTCTGAACCCCCCGCCAAGAATCCAGCACAGAAAATGTTCAGACAGACATGCAAACACACACATACAGTACACACACACACTCACACACACACAGACACACACACGATATGTAACCTTTAATTATTGTCCAAATACGAGCCAAAGTAAAATACAATTATTACAATGAAGGTAGGAACGTTGATCCTGGTTACCATGGTGAGGGTAGGAACGTAGATCCTGGTTACCATGGTGAGGGTAGGAACATAGATCCTGGTTACCATGGTGAGGGTAGGAACGTTGATCCTGGTTACCGTGTTGAGGGTAGGAACGTAGATCCTGGTTACCATGGTGAGGGTAGGAACGTAGATCCTGGTTACCATGGTGAGGGTAGGAACATAGATCCTGGTTACCATGGTGAGGGTAGGAACGTAGATCCTGGTTACCATGGTGAGGGTAGGAACATACAGTAGATCCTGTTTACCATGGTGAGGGTAGGAACGTAGATCCTGGTTACCATGGTGAGGGTAGGAACGTAGATCCTGGTTACCACGGTGAGGGTAGGAACGTAGATCCTGGTTACCACGGTGATGGTAGGAACGTAGATCCTGGTTACCATGGTGAGGGTAGGAATGTAGATCCTGGTTACCATGGTGAGGGTAGGAATGTGGATCCTGGTTACCATGGTGAGGGTAGGAACGTAGATCCTGGTTACCATGGTGAGGGTATGGTAAGCCTCGTCCGCACCCGGGGAATCGAGGACTCGAACCCCGAACTTCTTGCTGTGAAGTCATCGTCCTAACCACTCCGGCACCTTTCCACCGTGTTTTATTTAATTTTTACCATTGGTTTTTTTTTTACTACTGAACTCTATATTTTTTAAAGGATTTCTTCTCTGGTGGAAATCTTTCTACGGGAGAGTGCGCTGTGTGGTCAGCGTGTTTGTTTTTTGTATGTCTTTGTCTCGTAGTTATTGGATGCTATACACACACACACACACACACAGGGTGATCCAGCTGACTCTAGCCGCCCGCTCCCCCCGCTATGCAACCCCATCAAACCAGATCAGAGAGCTGGCATGTCCGCGCTGCCTCCCTCATCGTGCCCCCCGCCTGGTGTGTGCCCACAGCAGACAAAAGAGACGTGCGTGGCGTCGATGGGCACCCACTGAGCTGTCGCTTTGGCAACACCGAGCGTCCAGCCAATCCCAGTCAAGCAGCGGCCATCTTCTCACGCACCCCCAGACCAACAAGAAGCCCCCACCTCACTGTAGTAAACACAGAAACACAGACGATTGTCTCCCTAAAAAGAGGTGAATGGAGTCTGATGGAGAGAAAAAACTCCCCGACACTCCATCCAGGAAGTTCATCCTTCTCTCAAAACGCCCTGATGGGAAATGTAGTTCATTGAGTTCAAAATGGCTCCATAGACACACCATTAGAGTGGGCGCCATGTTTCGTGGAAGTAAGAGGAAGTGGGTCTTTAAGACCTACGAATTAAGGTGTGAGACTAAATCTCTTAGAATCTATGTCTCCCACACCTGGCTTTTATTTCCCTCCCCCAACCACACCTGCTCTTCTTTTGTCCCTAGTCTTAGTAAGCCGTTTTCCCCTTTGCCCCAGTGAAGCCCAGACTTCTCTCAACCCGTCTGCATCCTTCAGCTCACCCAGGACGATCCAGAGGCATTTCCTCTCTAGCTGTGAGACATAGTCTCTCCAGCAGGACCGGAGTCTGCCTGTGGGTCACCTCCCAGTTGAAAGTGGTCGAAACACATCACCAGTGTGGCGCCTGGGAGGCATCCTAATGAGATGCCCGAACCAACACATCTGGCTTCTCTCAACCTGGCGGAGCAACAGCTCTACTCCTCCAGGATGGCAGAGCTTCTTCCTCTATATCTGATTGAGAGCCAAGCCACAGGATGGAGGATGGGTGTATGGTCCGTCATGGTGAAGAAGCGCAAGTCCAAAAGCAAAGCTCTGGATTTACCGGTTGATCTACGTTTTCCACCCTCACCATGGTAACCAGGATCTACGTTCCTACCCTCACCGTGGTAACCAGGATTGACATTCTTACCCTCACCATGGTAACCTGGATCTACGTTCCTACCCTCACCTCGATAACCAGGATCTACGTTCCTACCCTCACCATGGTAACCTGGATCTACGTTCCTACCCTCACCTCGATAACCAGGATCTACGTTCCTACCCTCACCATGGTAACCTGGATCTACGTTCCTACCCTCACCACGATAACCAGGATCTACGTTCCTACCCTCACCATGGTAACCAGCTGTGGGTTTTGTTAAAAGCTGGATCTTCTCGGGATGATGGTAAACTTCTACATTCTCTGTAAAACTAAAACTGTTTTTGTCTTGTTGTTTTGTTGCAGACGCAATGGGCTTGTCTGATGTTGCTCACGTGGAGAGCATTCAGGAGAAGTCTCAGTGTGCCTTGGAGGAGTATGTGAGGAACCAGTACCCGAGCCAGCCCAATCGTTTCGGGCGCCTCCTCCTGCGTCTTCCTTCGCTTCGCATCGTCTCCTCTCCGGTCATCGAGCAGCTGTTCTTCGTACGCCTAGTAGGGAAGACTCCCATCGAGACTCTACTGCGCGACATGCTGCTGTCCGGCTCCAGCTACAACTGGCCCTACATGCCCTCCGTCCAGCGCGAGCGCCCCCTCTCCCTCCACTACAACGAGAACGGACCCTGAATCCTCTCCTCTTTTCCTAACGAGCCCCACATCGCCTCCAGTCCACCTCCAGCTTCTCCCGGGAAGCTTCTCACCTCACCATTCCACTCTGAAGACACGCCAGGTCCCCATTGATGTGGACCGGTTGGTAGAACGGGTTATAGCGCAGTTCACCAGCAGGTCTGTTGGACTCAGAGGCCGTGCACGAGCCAGAGACCCGACTGGACTCTACAGCGTGGAGCACAAAGCCTCAGAACAAACCAGAAGCCATTAAAGAAGAAGAAAAGGAGACAGATGCCAAAATGTCTTTCAGATGTTTAATTGTGTTCGTTTTAGCCGTTGACTGTAGAAGGGCTGGGCATAGTGAGTGTGATGCCACCCGAAACGCTTTGAAATAGTCAGCTCACCATGTTAATTCCATTCAAGTACAAACAAAATCATCTAATGCCAAGTATTTGTTTCCATCTTGCTTTATTTTCTTCATCGACTCGTCCTAAGGAGGCATATGTTTCCATCCAGCAGTGACACGTTCTGTCAGATTCCGAACCCGTGTCATTTTACCTGCTGGTCATCAAACTAAACGACAGAATGCGACAGCTGTACGGTGAATGCATTGATTTTAACATGTCTGCGTGGGTGTTGGACGTGTCTGCGTTGTGTTGATTCAACAACGACTAGACGCAGATGTGTCTGTGCTCACTCAAAATCGGTCGATTAACGTCAGAAATTCTACCAAACATCGACAGATTATCGCTTGACGTTCATCCGATAAAAGTCACCACTTACCTGTTATTATTTGTAGGTAATCAGTCAACAAACACACAATCTTTCTGACTTGGAGTAGATTTCAGAAAATCATAGCAACGAGTATACAAGCGGACGAAATGAGCTTCCTCACAGTGTGGCTGGTCTCTCACTCAGAGATCAGACGAGGAATTCCATCATTTGGGAGGAGCTCAGTGTAGAGCCGCTCCTCCTCCAGCTCGAGAGAAGCCAGATGAGGGGGTTGAGGCATCTGGTCAGCATCCCTCCTGAGCGCCGTGTTGGTGAGGTGTTTCGGGCACGTCCCACCAGCAGGAGACCAAGAAGCAGACCCTGGACCTGCTGGAGAGACTATGTCTCACAGCTGGCTGGAAAACAACTTGGGATTCTTCTGGGTGAGCTGGAGGATGCAGCTGGGGTAAGAGAAGCCTGGGCTTCCCATCTGAGAATGTTGCCCCTGCGACCTGTACCCGGATAAGCGGAAGAAATTGGAATCGAACGAAGGTAGCGACGGTCGCAAAATTTTAATTCCGAGCGATAATGAAGGTCAAAAACTAAGTTGAACGACGCTCGATGAGTGAAATCTACGCCCGAGCTGCACACGCAGATACCCAATTTCCCCCAAGTCAACACATAGCCAACCCATCGTTATCTCACGTAAGCAGGGCTTAAGCCAATGCCCATGTTTAAAATTTCTTTCCATTTCAGTGAAGAGCATCGGACAAATTTTGGGCACCTTCCTATCGGTCAAGGAACGTTCTAGCAAAGGTTTGGACGGACCTTTAAAAGTCTATGGAGTACATTTTAAAGCTAGTGGTGTGTCTCCTGGGTCACACAGAGCGTACGGCTCGCTATATTCAGGTCCTGTCTACAGTCATTGGTTTTATCACCGAGACATTTCTTGGTGGTCTTCGTATGTACAGTCATCATCCATCCAGACAGGTAAAGCTGGCAGGTACACAGGTAGATGCTGTCTTGGTGAATATTTGTAGTCTATAATTTTAGGGTCTCTGACAGGGAAATAAATTTGTAAAAACTTTTCGGCACTTGTGTGGTAAAGTAGTTGGATCCACTTGTTCACTAAAAACCACAGCACTGCTCGGTTCTTCTAAGGAACCTTCTGCCATGACGCGTTCAGAGACTGGACGCACAGATCCTCGTCTTTACTGGACTTTTAAACAAAAACGGGTTGAAACAGGGACGGGGTGGGTCTAGGGTGGGACAGGATGGGGGGCAGTAATTACAGTTAGCTGTATTTGCCTTAGAACAAAGTTTTTTGTCACCGAGCATTTATCTTTATGACTGTGCCATAATCTCTCGTCACCTGTTATAACAGGTATTATGTCCTGCTTGAAACGCCATCAGGACTCAGTATTTTTAGACCTCCTGTGAGTTTGTTCCGCTTCCTGCTGTCATGTTGGTGTAAGAAAGAGAAAAAAATGACCTGTTAAAGTTTGAACTTCTAACGGAAACAAAGAAATGTTTTCTTTATGAACTGTGACAGGATCCCAGCTGGAAGGAAGTAGGACTGAGAAATAACAGGTTTGCTTGTATTTGTTGCCTCCTCTTGGTGGAAACAAGCTGGTGTCCAGGTGGACCCTTTACTTTGTGCCCCTTGTACCCCAGCCAGACCCTGTGTATTGTGCCCCTGGTACTCCAGATGTACTTTGTGCCCCTGGTACCCCGGCTGGACCCTGTGTCTGGAATACGAGAGAACCATCTTCTGGAGAATAAATTCACATAAAGTTTTTATGACTTTGTTTTTATCTCCTCTTGATTTTGTTTGAAAGTCTGGATCCATCAATTAAAATAAAAAGTTTCTTCACAGTTTCTCTAGTTTATTTTTTTTTTCTGACTCTTGTCTGTTCCTGGTTTCAATGATATGATGTCATCAGTGAGCAGGACCGATGGCAGCTGCTCCAAATCAAACCTCTTCCATGCGGGTGTGAGCAACTCATAGATCAGGAGCCTCGTTATTCCCGGGTGGGGAAGAGGCTTGGATTACTGGTCTTTCTGTGTGGAGTTTGCATGTTCTCCTCGTGAATGTGTGGGTTTTCTCAGGGTATTCCTGTTTCCGCCCACCCTTCAAAAAACATATGTCATAGGTGTGGCCCAACAACACACTTGTGATCAGTTCAGGGTGTATCCCGCCTCTCGCCTTCAATCACCTGGGATAGGATCCGGCACCCCTCGGCACCACCCCGGCACCCGTCAGGGATGGATGGCTGAGGAGACGAATGAATGAATATAAGATTCACTGGAGCTTTCAAACATCTTTGTCACTGAAACCCATATTCCGTCCAGCGCAGAGTTACCTGTCGTGTGTTCCAACAAGTGGCTGTTCCACTGAGCAGCTGTTCAGAAGCTGTTTGGAGCTCTCTCTTGTTCTGCTTGGAGCTACCGGACACATACATTTCCCCCATGGGATAAATAAAGTATACTTCTTCTTCCTTAGGCATTTCCCTTGAGGGGGCGCCACATCAAGTCAGTTTCTTCCATCTAACCCTATCTGCTGCATCCTCTTCAGTCACACCAACTATCTTCATGTCTTCCTTCACTGTATCCATGAACCTCCTCTTTAGTCTTCCTCTAGTCCTCTTTCCTGGTGGTTCCAAATCCAGCATGCTTCTTCTGATGTACTCTCTCTCTCTCCTCTGCACATGTCCAAACCATCTCAGTCTGACCTCTCTGACTTTAAAACCTCTAACATGTGCTGTTCCTCTGATCCTGTCCATCCTGGTCACTCCCAGAAAGATCCTCAGCATCTTCATCTCTGATACAAACATCTCTGTTTCCTGTCTTTTCCTCAGTGACACTGTCTCTAGACCAATCAGCATGGCCGCTCTCACCACACTGTCTCTAGACCAATCAGCATGGCCGCTCTCACCACACTGTCTCTGGACCAATCAGCATGGCCGCTCTCACCACACTGTCTCTAGACCAATCAGCATGGTCGCTCCCACCACACTGTCTCTAGACCAATCAGCATGGCCGCTCTCACCACACTGTCTCTAGACCAATCAGCATGGCCGCTCTCACCACACTGGCTCTAGACCAATCAGCATGGCCGCTCTCACCACACTGTCTCTAGACCAATCAGCATGGCCGCTCTCACCACACTGTCTCTGGACCAATCAGAATGGCCGCTCTCACCACACTGTCTCTAGACCAATCAACATGGCCGCTCTCACCACACTGTCTCTGGACCAATCAGAATGGCCGCTCTCACCACACTGTCTCTAGACCAATCAGCATGGCCGCTCTCACCACACTGTCTCTAGACCAATCAGCACGGCCGCTCTCACCACGGTTTTGTACTTTTCATTTTACTTGAAGTTTAAAATACTTCACTGAAAAAAATGATCCAAAATGTTTCCAGGAGTGGACGCTTCATGAGAACGCCAGAGGAGCAGAGTAAGAATCTCAGGGTTCACAACTGACTGAAGAATGGTGATGGAGAAGCTGGTGCTGCGCTCACAACAATCAGGATGTTGAATCTATGGTGACGACGTCCGTCATGAGGATTTTGTCAGGGTTTCTTAAACATATTTTTTAAATAAACTATATTTCCTGATGTTTTTATTCTGATTTTATTGCCTCAAACTGTTTTTCCTGTGTTTATTACAGTTTGTAGGTTAAATCTTTACATTGAGTGCACGCAGGCTGAAAAACACTTTGATTCAAAAAGGGAAAGATCGATAATGGGGATCAATGGCTTCTATTGGATGTAAAATGGGGTTTCCCTCCATACTTCCTCTGTCATCCCTCTATCCTCTATCTGTCCATCCTGAAATGTTTCACAGAAACTCAGTAACAGAGTGTGTGAGAGAAAGAAGAATAAAGAAGCCACGTGTTCTTCAACCTGTAGGTTTTAAACACACGTGTGTGTGTGTGTGTGTGTGTGTGTGTGTGTGTGTGTGTGTGTGTGTGTGTGTGTGTGTGTGTGTGAGTGTGTGTGTGAGTGTTATGGTCATAGATCTTTGTTATCAGTTCTGCTGTAAAATAGGAATATCAGCTGAACAATTCCATGAAATTCCTGCCTTTTAGACCCTCTTTCACAGTGACGAAAAACTCCAAAAAATCCAGCAGTGGGGAATAACGAAGAAACCTAATGTGGGTCCACATGAAGGAGACATCCCTCCTCCGGGACGAGAAGTGTATTATTCTACTTTACACCTTTATGTCTGAAGAACTCAGTAGATTTTCTTCATCCTGATGGAAACGGGATGGTTGATCAAACAAAGAGGCCTCCTCAGTGTGACCACGCCCAGGACAGGAACACCTCTAGAGGATCCATAATGAATCTGAAACAGAAGAAGAGAGAGGTGGACTGTTCTGTCGTCTTCCGCTTATCCAGGGCAGGGTCACAGGGGCAACAGCCTCAGATGGGAAGCTCATGCTTCTCTCACCCTGACTGCATCCTCCATCTCATCCAGGATCCTGAGGTGTTCCCTGTCCAGCTGTGAGACATAGTCTCTCCAGCAGGTCCGGGGTCTGCTTTTGGGTCTCTTCCCGGTGGGACGGAACACCTCACAAGCGAGGCACTCAAGAGGCCAAATGCCTAAAAAGATATTTGTATTGTAAGTACTCATTGTAGCATCATGTCCTATAGTCCTAATTTTAAAAGATGCGCTTCTCGTGATGGCAGCACGTCCATGTACCTTCAAGAGGTGATCTCCTTCATCAGTGAGGAATGTGGAGTCTTCATGGACGTGTGGAGATGTTCCTGCTGGAGTGAATCAGAAGGAATGAAGACAGGATCGTCTGAGTGACATCTTCAGAGATTCCTGTCTGAAAATACCCAGCTTCACTATGGAACTAAAGATGGTGGACTGCTGGTGTTGTTCCACCACAGTGAAGGATCAAGATGTGGAGCTTTTAGAGACAGTTTAACATCTTATTGGGATTCACTGGAGATGAAAAACATCAATGACCAACATTCCACCCAGCGCAGAGCCAAGTGTCATGTGTTACATCATCGGCTCTTCCATCGCTGTTCCCCCAAGAAGCCATTCCAGCAAGCGGGTGTTCCAGCTCAGTTCAACCCAACTATAGCAGCTGTTTATTCGTATGTGTGTGTTTGAAGTGCTGGTAAAACACACACACACTCACACACACACACACACACACACAACCACACACACAGACATACACACACACACACACACTGAATCCCCGACCACCACCACACCACCACTCTGCCTCTCACATGCTAACCTCGTGCCCTTTCTACCCACCATCTTTTCCTTCTGCCGTGCATGTGACACTGTGTGTGTGTGTGTGTGTGTGTGTGTGTGTGTGTGTAGCCAGTTGCCTTCATTTCAGAGCTGTCACTCTCAGCCAAACACAGTGACCCCTCAACCTCCATTTGGAGGCACACAGTGTGAATATAGAAACCACATGTGGAACAGACGTATGTGTGTGTGTGTGTGTGTGTGTGTGTGTGTGTGTGTGTGTGTGTGTGTGTGTGTATGTATGTCCGTGTGAGTGTGTGTGTCTGCTTGTATGTTTGTGAGTGTGCATCTTGACGTGTTTTTGTGTAACTGAGTGTTTGGGATTTTTTGAGCCCAAACAAGTTGACACACTGAATTTGTTCCGTCACATCCAGATGTTCCTCTCTAAATTTTCAGTCCCTTGAGAATTTATTGATGTTGTGATCAGAATGGAAAAGGTTCAAATGCCCCCTGCAGGTCAGGGCCAGAGTCCTGCCCCAAGTGGAGGAGTTTAAGTATCTCTGGGTCTTGTTCACGAGTAAGAGAGCGGGAGATCGACAGACAGATCGGTGTAGCTTCTGCAATAACTAGAACGCTGGATCGATCCGTCATAGTAAAGAAAGAGCTAAACCGAAAAGCAAAGCTCTGGATTTACAAGTCGATCTACCCTCACCATGGTAACCAGGATCTACGTTCCTACCCTCACCATGGTAACCAGGATCGATGTTCCTACCCTCACCATGGTAACCAAGATCTACGATCCTACCCTCACCATGGTAACCAGGATCTACGTTCTTACCCTCACCATGGTAACCAGGATCTGCGTACCTACCCTCACCATGGTAACCAGGATCTACGTTCTTACCCTCACCATGGTAACCAGGATCTACGTTCTTACCCTCACCATGGTAACCAGGATCTGCGTACCTACCCTCACCATGGTAACCAGGATCTACGTTCCTACCCTCACCATGGTAACCAGGATCCATGTTCCTACCCTCGCCATGATAACCAGGATCCATGTTCTTACACTCACCATGGTAACCAGAATCTACGTTCCTACCCTCACCATGGTAACCAGGATCTACATTCCCATCCTCACCATGGTAACCAGGATCTATGTTCCTACCCTTACCATGGTAACCAGGATCTACGTTCCTACCCTTACCATGGTAACCAGGATCTATGTTCCTACCCTTACCATGGTAACCAGGATCTACGTTCCTACCCTCACCATGGTAACCAGGATCTACGTTCCTACCCTCGCCATGGTATCCAGGATCTACGTTCTTACACTCACCATGGTAACCAGAATCTACGTTCCTACCCTCACCATGGTAACCAGGATCTATGTTCCTACCCTCACCATGGTAACCAGGATCTACATTCCCATCCTCACCATGGTAACCAGTGTGGGTGGTGACTGAAAGAATGAGATCACAGTTACAAGCGGCTGTAATGGTCTTCCTCTGCAGGGTGGCTTGGCTCTCGATCAGAGATCCCGAAGTGTTCCCTTTCCAGCTGTGAGACATACTCTCTCCAGCAGGTCCAGGATCTGCCTCTGGGTCTCCTCCTGGTGGGACGTGCCAAAACACCTCACCAGCTAGACATTCTGGAGGCATCCTAACCAGATCCCTGAACCACGTCATTTGGCTTCTCTTGACCCGAAGGCGGAACGGCTCTTGTCCGAGCTCCCCCGCATGGCAGAGCCCCTCCCTCAATGTTGCCTCCATAGAGTTTGTTTGTCTTTGTCTATTTTTTTTTTTACACTAAAAAGTATCAATAAAAGTATCGATAAGATACCTGATTGATAAGCGGTATCGATAAGATGGTATCGATAACCATCCTTAAGACCAGTTGTGTTGAATTAGGGTGCGGGGTGGGATTAGGAGGGATGAGATGTTCCAGAATGAAGGACGATCATGGTCCTACCCTCACCGGTATGATTTGTATTCTTTATTTAAAAACTGATTAAACATGTTTTTTAATCCATCTATTTGTTCATTTGTTTATTCAACAGAAAATCAAAGAGTTGTCCTTCTTCTTGTGCACTGTGTGCTAAAAACGCACGACTAACAGACACACACACACACACACACACACACACACACACACACACACAGACACACACACCACTTAATACCTCTCTTTATTTCACTGGGGGGCCTGTAAGTGGGACCTCTTTTGGGGAGACAAAGACTGACCTCAATTCATTCTGACATCCCACCTATCGATCTGGCCCCCTCCATTTACCCCGCCTACTCACACACACAGACACACACACAGACACACATACACACCCCAGTGTACCTGCCACTTCCTGTCAGAGATGAACGTCTAACTTGCCCTTCACATATAAGACAAAACACGCCCTTTTTATTAAACAGACCCCGTCCCTTAATGTCCCCCTCCTTCCACGCCGCACCGTTCATCTTCACCGAAACCCTTTTGCTAAATTGAAAATGTGTCATAACAAACAGCGTCTGGCGTAAATGTGTGTGACTGAGCATGTCGTGTATTTCTAACAGTGGAGGGGGGCTGTGATATGGACCCCCCATTACTGTCAGAGCCCCCCGCTGTGATGAATCTGTAGGGTTATTATGACGTGATTTCCGTCTGGATGGAGAACCAGGCTGTTTTTTGAGGGTTTGACCAAAATATCAAAGGTCCAAATGGTTGGATGTTTAGTTTGTTTTTCTGTCAAAAATTTATTTGACTTTTTTTCTAACTTTGGTGCATTTTTTTAACCAGACCGATGCCACATAGTGCCTCACCCCAATTTAAAAGGGAACTACTTTAATTTTCTATCATCTTAAAAGATATTTGTTCCATTCCGTTCCATCGTCTTCCGCTTATATGGGATCGGGTTGCAGAGGCAGCAGCCTCAAACAGAAGCCTAGGCTTCTCCCACTCCGGCTGCATCCTCCAGCTCACCCAGGAGGATCCTGAGGTGTTCCCTGTCCAGCTGTGAGACATAGTCTCTCCAGTAAGTCCGGGGTCTGCCTCTGGGTCTCTTCCCAGTAAGACGAAGCCCGAAACACCTCACCAGCGAGGCACTCAGGAGGCATCCTGACCAGATGAGGTGTACGTATTCTTGTAGCATCATGTCCTACGGGCCTAATTAGAAAGATGCACTACTCGTGATGGCAGCAGGTCCGTGTACCTTCAAGAGCTGATCTCCTTCATTAGCTCCTTCATGTGGAGTCTTCATGGACGTGTGAAGACGTTCAGAAGGAGTGAAGACAGGATCTTCTGAATGACATCATCAGTGCTTCCTGTCTGAACATACCCGGCTTCACTATGGAACTAAAGATGGTGGACTGCTGGTGTTGTTCCACCACAGTGAAGGATGGTAGTTGCTGTCAAAGTGTGGAGGTTTCAGTAACAGTTAAGATCCCTGGAGATTTCAAACATCGTTGCCACAGTAACCCACATTCCGCCCAGCATCGACCAACTGTCATACCATCCACCGAAAGCTGTCCCAGCTCTATCCCACTCAACTTGGCACCACCTAGCGGCTGTTTAGAAGCTGTTTGGAGCACATGAATTTCCCCATGTGCTCCAAGGTGCGGAGATCAATAAAGTCTGGATTTATGTGTGTTTTCTAATTGTTTTCTTGCTGCTTCAAATGCTTCATTTCACTGTCCTCAGTTCACTTCCACTTCTGTCCACGCGTCTCCTCTGCTCCCCCCTGTCTTCTGAAATAGCTTAGAGTTAAAGTCACACAATTCCACACCTTTATAGATCACTTCATTTGCGTGGAATCTGGCGTACGTTTTGATTTTATCGTAAGCGAGCGTTATGAAAAAGAACTCTGGAACATTCCCGGGATGAACAGATGAATCCAAATGTTCGTTTGTCCTTGTTTCTCTTTTTCTGGCTGTGATTAACGCTGCTCATGTGAGATTTTCCGAGTCTGACTCTAATATTCTAATGAACGATCTGCTGAGCCTGTTTACCCCTCTTCGACCCCACTGAACAACTCCAGGGAGCCTCCCATTTAGCTTCACAGATCCCCTGAAAATGAAACCTTATTTTTCCACACAACCGTCATCTGCAGTACAGCGTTGCCACGGGAATTGGATCTGTCACCACCACCACTTAGATCTCATCATGCGTGCCCCCCACACCCTGCTACGGAAATTGCTCCAGTAAAATCTGGACCAAAAAAAAGAAAAAAAAGTGAGAGCCCCCTTTTGCATAAAGACACCCCTCCTTTTTCTTATAAATCCTTAAAAAGGACCCCTGACTCTAACGTATGGCAACAGCATCAATATTAATGTGTGAGAAAGTCACACAGCTTTAATATTGATGCTGTTTGGTGGGTCTCTGAAATGTTAAATTGCTTCTGGACCCGGGATTAGAACCAGCATCCCTGCTGAATATGGACGCAGGTGTTTAGCAGCGTTGAGACAGGGGGGTCAGCGTGTCCTTCACACTGACCCTCTGACCCAACTTCTGCTGTGGAACTCGCTTTCTCTATCGTCATGGAAACATGTCGCTGGGATTAAAATCAGAGGAACTTTATTCATCTACATCAGGGTGATTCAAAGCAGTGGGATCACCTTACCAAACTCACACACACAGACACACACACACACACACACACACAGAACATAGAAACGCGCATAGAAGAAGCTCAGAGTTCATTCATCTACTGAACCACCCGTCGCTAACGGGGTATGCGTGTGGTGCCGCAGTCTATCACGGCTGATTCAAGGCAAGAAGCAGGATACACCCTGAACAGGTTGCCGGTCTTTCACGCGGGGCTACACACACACACACACACTCATCCCTAGAGGAAGTTTCATGGTAAATGGACTCTACTCATTCAGAGCTTTTCCACCTGTGTTGGCACTCAAAGTGCTTTACAGTGAAGCTCACATTCATACCTGATGGGGTGCTGCATGCAAGCTGCAAACCACCATCAGGAGTAATTGGGGGTTCAGTGTCTTACTCAAGGACACCTCCACATGAACTCCTGGCAGAGGATCAAACCGGCAATCCTTCGGTTACAAGACGGTCGCCCTACTCACTGAGCCATCCTAATCAATCTAGCATGTATGTTTTTGGAGGAAACCAGAGAAAACCCACACATACACAGGTAGAACATGTAAACTACACACAGAAAGACCAGTGTTTCAAGGCTCGCTCACACCCGGGACTTGAACCCCTTGATCTTCTAGCTGTGAAGCCTTTGAATGCAAAAAGAGAAAATAAAAATTCTATGATTGCAGTAGAAAAGAAAAAGATAGAAATCTAAAGAGAGTCTATAAAAAACTCCTGGACATCGAACGATGACCCGGATCATCCTCAAAATTTAATCAAGTCTTCTTCTTCCCATTCTAGATACAGTATACTGAAAATATCATCATGGTAGCAGAGATGAAGATGCTGAGGATCTCTCAAGGAGTGACCAGGATGGACAGGATCAGAGGAACAGCACATGTTAGAGGTTTTAAAGTCAGAGAGGTCAGACTGAGATGGTTTGGACATGTGTAGATGAGAGAGAGAGGAACTGCCAGGCAGGAGGTCTAGAGGAAGACCAAATGAATGCAGTGAAGGAGGATCTGAACTGTAGAGGATGGAGGAGACAGGATGAGAGATTTTAATTTTAGACCATGTCGCCCAGTTTTAATTAACATGTTGATGTCACGCCTTCTTGTCAACATGGATCCACTTCTCCATCTTTATTTAATCTTGTTTATCCGTGTTTGTTCCAGCTGAAGTGCAGCCTCTTGCAGATGTTTTCATCTGGATATTCTGAGGAATTCCCAAGTCAGCAGAGACCCTCTGACATGTCCAAGTATTCCCTGGAGGCTCCTCGTACTGGGATGTCCCAGATGCCTCTACATCTGGCTCCTGTAATTTGATAAGGGTATTTTTTTTCACCTGGGAGTGAAGTATCTGTACGCACAGCTGAGACGGATCAGCCTGGCAACAAAACAAAGAGATTTTATGTCTAAAAAAACAACTTCTTGAACCCCTTCTGTTGTTTTCTGCTTATCTAGGGCCGGGTCGCAGAGGCAGCATCCTCAGACAGGAAGCCCGAGGCTTCCCTCACCCCGACTGCATCCTCCAGCTCACCTGTGAGGGTCCTGAGGTGTTCCCTGTCCAGCTGTGAGAGATTCTCCCTCAGTGTGTCCTCCCGGTGGGACATGCCAGGAACACCTCACCTGTGAGGTATTTGGGAGGCATCCTAACCAGAGCTCCTCCTTTTATCTCTGAGAGAGACAACACCCACCCAGCAGAGGAAGCTTATTTCAGCCTCTTGTATCTGTGATTTTGTTCTTTCAGTCACCACCCAAAGCTGGTTACCATGGTGAGAGTAGGAATGGGGATCCTGGTTACCATGGTGAGGGTAGGAACGTAGACTCTGGTTACCATGGTGAGAGTAGGAATGGGGATCCTGGTTACCATGGTGAGGGTAGGAACGTAGACTCTGGTTGCCATGGTGAGGGTAGGATCGTAGATCCTGGTTACCATGGTGAGGGTAGGAACGTAGATCCTTGTTACCATGGTGAGAGTAGGAACATAGGCTGTGGTTGCCATGGTGAGAGTAGGAACGTAGATCCTGGTTACCATGGTGGGGGTAGGAACGTAGATCCTGGTTACCATGGTGAGGGTAGGAACGTAGATCCTGGTTACCATGGTGGGGGTAGGAACAAAGATCCCTAGTTACCATGGTGAGGGTAGGAACGTAGATCCTGGTTACCATGGTGAGGGTAGGAACGTAGATCCTGGTTACCATGGTGAGGGTAGGAACGTAGATCCTGGTTACCACGGTGAGGATAGGAACGTAGATCCTGGTTACCATGGTGAGGGTAGGAACGTAGATCCTGGTTACCATGGTGAGGGTAGGAACGTAGATCCTGGTTACCATGGTGAGGGTAGGAATGTAGATCCTGGTTACCATGGTGAGGGTAGGAACGTAGATCCTGGTTACCATGGTGATGGTAGGAACATATATTGACTGGTAAATCCAGACCTTTATTTTTCGGCTCAGCTCTCTGAACCCTCTGATTTCCTCTCACAGACTCCATCTTTAAAGATAAACTCTCCTCTGATGGTGTTTATGTTCTAACTCTACGGTTGATGCATTGCACCGTGACACACTACGACGTCGATAGTAACGGCTCATCGGCCTTAATAATATCATGGCTCCATCGTCATGGTGTCCTCGCTTTGTGCAAACATTAGATTATGCAGATATCATTTTCTGGGTCACTAAGTTAAATATTTCAGATGGTTTATTTTTAGCGTGGGTTGCTTTCTGCTGTGTGTGTGTGTATGTTAATATAAAAGTGTGTGCCTATAAGTGTGTGTGTTGCACGTTGTCTGGAGGCTGCGTTTGACCCACTAAGTCATCTACGTGCCCCTGGGGTTATTCGATTGGATTCTGTGTAAAAAGGGGGGCATCACAAATGAAAAGCAGCTGACATGTTTTACTTTCAGAGACTGACCGGCAGGGCCTTCAAGGCCTTCTTTGCTCAGATAAAACTTTTAGATTTCAAACTGATGTTGATTGAAGTGTGTATGACACAGTGTGATTTGTAACACAGATGGAGATATTTTGATATTTAATATGTAAAGACAAACACCACCGTCATGCTCGTACAAGTAGAGAAATAAAAAGTTTTCCACCATATTGGACACATTCAAAATGCGTTCATTCATTCATTTTCTGAAGCACTTAATCCTCTTGGAGTCACTTCAGGGTTTCAGTTCCGTTGTCTTCCGCTTGTCCAGGGGCCAAGTCGGTGGGGCAACAGCTTCACACGGCAAGCCCAGGCTTCTCTCACACCGGCTGCATCCTCCAGCTCACCCAGAAGGATCCTGAGGTGTTCCCTGTCCAGCTGTGAGACATAGTCCCTCCAGCAGGTCCAGGCTCTGCTGGAGGGACCTGGACCTGTTCCAAGACTTTTATGTCTTGGAACTACTAGAGAGAATATAACTCGTCTGAGGCTGTTGGCCCTGCGGCCCGGCCCTGGATAAGCGGAAGACGACAGTATGTATGAAACAGAATTTCTTGAGGCGAACTTTTATACTCAAACTATTCATGCTGTTTTTCTTTTTTCACCTTAAGTGGTTTCAATTGTAATTTTTTAGATTCCTAAAAGTATTTTTTGTGGAGGTGAGACACGATGATGATCTAACACTGTTTAAGATGTCCACTGTGTGGAAAGCATGGCGGAATGGGATTCTCATTAGATCACTAGCACATGCTATCGAGCTGTGGGGTGAAAAGAGGGCATTGTATCCGCTGCAGGGACGAGTGGTCAGTGAACAGGAAAAAGCAGCAAAGTTTTCCACAGATTATGAAAAACAGAATAATTGGAAAGTGCCCGGAGCCAACGCTCCAATGATAGTTTCTGACCTCCTCCGCCCTGTGTGGAGAATCAATGCAGGGCTCTGTTAGTGACCTCAGTTCTCTTTTAGACGTACACGCTCCACATCCTATTAAATTCTCTTCCTCCATCTTCCTGCTGTCTTCTAAACATCGTCAAAAATACTGATGTTCTAAAACTACAAGAGCTCCAGTTAAATATATATATATATATTCTCAGATATTTATTAATATCAGTACATTTGAGACAGTTCTCGATTACCTCGTGGTGATACTCCCCAGGCCATCAGGAGGCAGCAGAGCAGAATCACACTTTGTTTTAGAATCGTGGAAGAGGTTTCAAAGTGTCTTCTAGATATTGTATTTGACAAAGTAAATGGTAAATGTTTTCTACTTCTACAGCTCTTTTCTACCTCCTTTGGTTCTAAAAGCATTTTTCATTAGTGGTCCCCAACCACCGGGCCGCGGACTGGTAGCAGGCCATGGGTCATGTTGTACCGGTTCGCACAGAACTGTTATTTTTTTTCACTTTGTTTTTGTGATGTCTTTTATTTTGAAGGTACGTGTTTATCGTTACCATGGCAACAAGAGTGCGTTCGAGCAGAGAAAATGTTTCCACGTTATAAAGACGCTGCTAATAAATTTTCTCGTGAAGACAAAGTGGATTTAAGTTTATTATTATTGATTTTAAAAAGCCATTTTTTTCAGGCTGGTCTCATCCCCTTAAGACTGGTCCATGGTGCAGAAAAGGTTGGGGACCCCTGCTTTACATCACATCACCCATCATTCACCCATTCACACACATTCATACCTGACTAACCAAAACAAGGTCCCGAAACAAGCAGCTGAAATGAGCTTCCTCTTCAGGGTGGCTGGCAATGTTCCCTCTAATTTTTTATGTGTCTGAGCAAATACACAAGCTTCCTGAGCAGAAGGGGGCGGAGCTAAAACTTGTGCTCTTTTGTGACGTCACCAGTAGTGACGAGCCAAACTCCGAAGCAGCGCTTTGAAGCTGTTTGTTTCAGCAAGAAAAAAGAAAGAGATATGCTGCGGAAATTTGTCTCATTTTCCCATCTTTGGTTTAAATTGAGTTTTATTTTGTGCGCTGCAGAGGTTTTCTTGTGCGCTATTAATCTGCGAGCTGTCCGCAATTGCGCAGGCGCGCAGCTTAGAGGGAACATTGGTGGCTGGCATCTTGCTCAGATATAGAGGGAGGAGCTCTGCCATCCGGGAGGAGCTTGGAGTAGAGCCATTGCTCCTCTGGGTCGAGAGAAGCCAGATGGGGTTGTTCAGGCATGCCTCCTGAATAGCTCGCTGGTGAGGTGTTTCAGGAAAGAGACCAAGAGGCAGACCCCGGACCTGCTGGAGAGACTATGTCTCACAGCTGGACAGGGAACACCTCAGGATCCTCCTGGGTGAGATGGAGGATGGAGCCGGGATGAGAAAAGCCTGGGCTTCCCGTCTGAGGCTGTTGCCCCCACGACCCGGCCTAGGATAAGCAGAAGAGAACAAATTGAACACAGGTGTTTAAGCCATGTTTACGGAAGATTCGGCTTAAATAATCCAAGGAAGACATGACACACCTGGGGACTGTGACCAGGATAGGAGGGAGGAGATGTTCCAAATTGAGAGGAGGATCATGAAATTCTGGCCACACGTCAGGAACCCATGACAGCCACCGGAGGCGGTCCTCGTTATTCCCAACTGGTTGTTTTAATGTTATAATCTTTATCTGTAGGATATTAAACATGGCGTAGCAGCAGGTGCACGCTGCTAAAAATAAACCACCGAACAAAAAATGTAACTTAATAATCATCTACGTTTTCATGACAGGCTTGTCCTGACCTCTAATCTGTGTGGAATAAAACAGGACTCCATGCTTTAGAACAGACAGACACATGCATAAACACCCACAGCTGCGTCACCCCAAATGTCTGGGTCAACGGTTCCATTAAAACGAAGCAAAGGAAGTTTGTTCTGGAATCCCGGTTCCTAATTACGCAGCACTGGGAGGAACAATGCTGCAGGTGAGATGTTGGATGGGACTCAATCGCAGCTTAACAGGGACACAAACAAGCCCTGTCGCACGAGGAGAAGAGACGGTTTGTTGATGGAACGATCGTCCGGCGGCCCCTCCGCTTCAACGCGGGTCACCTTTTATGTTGTTGCTGTTTTAACAGTTTTTCAGCTTTATTTTCACAGCGTTTTGCTTTCTGAATCCTAATTGGCTCATAGGCTTCAGAGCGCTTTTGAGCATTTCTATGCTTCAAAATATGAAATGATGTCATTTTACTTTTCTATTTATTTCTATTGACTCGTTTATTTTTATGGAATTGGATAAAATCTCGTGGCTGCCAAATTTTTGCCAGCTTAGATCACAAACATGGCGGATATTTATTGTGTTTTGGGAGAAAATGCTATAAAAACAGTAGCCAGGATGGCACCACCTAGTGGCTCAGCTCAATTTTATATTTCTCCAGCAACTAGATCAGGGATTGCAGGGATTAACTTACGATTACAGCCATGAAAAAATGTTCTACCCAATCAGAGAACAGAGATAATGGCAGGAAATAAACCCAGCTTCTGTCTGCCATGTTTGTAGTTCTTTCATTTCGTCTTCTGAACAGGTTTATTCCTAATCGGGTTGCACATGTTGCCGGAGCCTATCCCGACTTATTTCAGGTAAAAGGCAGGATACACCCCGAACAGGTTGCCAGGCTGTTGCAGGGCCACACACACACACATTTGGGGTTGATTTAGTAGCAGCCATTTGATGTAACATGTATGTTTTTGGAGGAAACCAGAGAAAACTCACACCTACACAGGGAGAACATGCACACTCCACACGGAATGACCAATGTTTTAACTCAAACTTAAACCCTGACCTTGTTGCTGTGAGGCCACTGTGCCAACCAGTGCGCCATCGTGCAGGGTAGGAAAACGTCGTACTCAGTCAGAGAACAGAGATGACGCCATGACATGAACACAAGAGTCTGTCCTCCGTGTTTGTAGTTCTTTTGATCAACCGTGCTTTACGGTCCACGTTGGTAACGATTCCTCAGATTGAGAATTTAAAGACAGTGTTTAGAAAGTTTATGAAGAAAAGTTTGTTTTTACGCTGTTTACCGGGCTACACTGACTGTTCGGGTGCATTACATACGTCACGTTCAGTCGCCACCAGAAAGGAATGATTGGTTAGATAAATAAGTACCCGCCCACCTTGAAGCGAAGGAACCCTAATGCTGTGAGGTCAGACTATTCTCAGAGAGTGAAAGAAACAGTCTGATGGATCAGGGACACCAGGAACTACTTGACTCTGAAAGACTTCAGGAGCCACAACAAGAAGCCACTGCAGCTTGAAGGCTTTGAAAACCTAATCAGTTCATCTGTAGCTGGTGAGGAGTAACCTTTCAGTAATTCGGGAGGTTTTGCACTCACAATCGTGATATTGAGGGACCCACACACGGACAGCCTGAGTGCTTCATGCCAAAACAAACCAATTTGAAATCTCTTGAGCTGGTTTTTGTACCGAGCTGGAGTGTTACGCCTCCTTCGGCTCAGACGTTGGATCTCTGGGCCGTTTGTAGCCAAACAATGAGTAGTTTAACCTTGGAGTAAAGCTTGACCTAGTTTTTTTTCATAATGATGGAAATATCACGTCGGTGGAAGAAACATCAAACATCTCTCAATGATTCATCCATTTAGAAATGAAGCGTGACTAAAATGCCTCCAAAAACTTGAAGGGACGGGTCACTGCTTCTTAAAGTTAAAGGGCAAACTCATTCTCAAGGTATCGCAAAATAAACCTAGAAGAAAACACAAAGAAGTGATCAGTTATTTATATTTTATCAGAGAAGAAGCTGAAAAACCTTCAAAGATTCTCTGCTGGAAAAAAAAAAACGGAATCATAAACTGGTGGTGATTACATTTCAGATGTTGATCTATCCTCACCATGGTAACCAGGATCACGTTCCTACCCTCACCGTGGTAACCAGGATCTACGTTCCTACCCTCACCATGGTAACCAGGATCTACGATCCTACCCTCACCGTGGTAACCAGGATCTACGTTCCCACCCTCACCATGGTAACCAGGATCTACGATCCTACCCTCACCATGGTAACCAGGATCTACGTTCCTACCCTCACCATGGTAACCAGGATCTACGTTCCTACCCTCACCGTGGTAACCAGGATCTACGTTCCTACCCTCAACATGGTAACCAGGATCTACGTTCCTACCCTCACCATGGTAACCAGGATCTACGTTCCTACCCTCACCATGGTAACCAGAATCTACGTTCCTACCCTCACCATGGTAGCCAGGATTTACATTCCTACCTTCACCGTAGGAGCCAGGTCTGGGTTGGGACAGAAAGAACAAGATTACAGATACAAGCGGGAGAAATGACCTTCCTCTGCAGGGTGGCTGGGCTCTCACTCAGAGATAGAGGGAGGAGCTCGGAGTAGAACTGTTGCTCCTTCGGGTTGACAAAGCCACATGGGGTGTTTCAGGCATCTGGTTATGATGCATTCCAAGTGCCTCAATGGTAGGGTGTTACGGGCACGTCCAACCGGGAAGAGACCCAGAGGCAGATCCTCGAACCTGCTGGAGAGACTATGTCTCATAGCTGGACAAGGAACACCTTGGGATGAGCTGGAGGATGCAGCCGGGGTGAGAGAAGGCTGGGTTTCTTGTCCCCACGACCCGGTCCTGGATAAGAGGAAGACAACAGAATGGAAAACAGGCTGCACGACTGAGAGAGAAACGTGGATCTGTTTGATGCACGAGGTGTGAAATTCACGGTTCACCATTGTTTTTTTTCACTGTCTGTTTCCATGGAAATCATTTCTTAGAAATAAAGAGCATATGTATGGAAACCCCACAGGGTCTCCCGGCCAATTCTCCAGGGGCTGCTTGGTGACCTTTTCACTTACAATGTGAGTGGGACTGAAACACAAGTTGTTCTGGCAGAACTCTGCAATGCCCTGCAGGCCGGACACCAGCATGTGGTCCCTGTGTGACACACACACAGACACAAAATTACACACTCTGACCTTAGCCGTTCAGTTATGAAACGAAGGATCAATGTGGAATCCTCTTCCCCTGCAGCTGTCTGCGTCTCCGCGCCACTCAAATGCAAATATGGCTGTTTGTTATTGTTTGCTAATAGATTTAACACCGTCAGTGTGAGCACGGTGAGCACGGTAACCTCAGAGTAACCTCTGTTATCAGCTTAAAAATGCTGCTGACAAACGTATGTTTAAAGCCACAGTCATCAGAGCAGAACCGCACTAATCCGTTTGTATGCATGCAGTTTTCAACCTTTTTTCTTTTACAGGAAGGATTTTCTGCTGCTTTCTGGGATTAAAGTGCTGATACGTGCAGAATGAAACTCACTCTAGGACTTATTTCAGGTTCATATCAGTTTTAAACCTCCATGTTTAGCATTTTATCACAATATTTATGACTTTTTTTTACATTTTTTCTATTTATGTGTCTTAAAATGTTGCCCAGAATCAGTTCTAAAACGCAGTCATTGACATAGTCTCTCCAGCAGGTCCGGGGTCTGCCTTTGGGTCTCCCCCTGGTGGGACAAAATACTTCGCCAGCAAGGGAGGCCGACATGAGCTTCCTCCGCAGGGTGGCTGGGCTCTCACTCAGAGATCGGGTGAGGAGCTCTGCCATCCGGGAGGAGCTCGGTGTCGAGCCGCTTCTCCTCCAGGTTGAGAGGAGCCAGATGGGATGGTTCGGGCATCTGGTCAGGATGCCCCCGAGTGCCTAGCGGGCGAGGTGTTTTGGGCACGTCTCACCGGGAGGAGACCCCGCATCCGTTTGAGAAACTTTGTCTCACAGCTGGCTGGGGAAAGACTTGGGATCCTTCCGGGAGAGCTGGAAGACGCAGCCGGGATGAGAGAAGCCTGGGCTTCCCGTTTGAGGCTGTTGCCCCCGCGACCCAGCCCCGGAACAAGCGGAAGATGACGGAACGGAACGAAGCAAGATAGGCATCCTAACCAGATGCCCGAACCACTCCATCTGGCTTCTCTCAACCCGGGGGAGCAACAGCTCTACTGGGATTCTCTCGGATACCGGAGCTCCTACCTCTATGAGTGAGAACCTGGCCATCCTGCAGAGGAAACTCATTTCAGCCGCTTGTGTCTGGGTTCTACAGCCCGTGTAGCTCCACATTTTGTTGGATCTTTTTATGTACCTTCAGGAGACGAGCAGGAATCCAACTGGCAACTGTCACGGTGAAGGCAGGCAGGCACTGAAGGAAAGGCAGACTGCCTTTAAATAGGCAGCTGGTATATCACCAACAGGTGTTCCAAATCAGGGAGACGAAGGAAGGTCCCAGGCTCCCTCTGGTGGTGGGCGAGGGAATAATGACAACAACTCTTGAAGTTTGCCTTCCTCTAAGACCTAAGACTTCACTTGGCTGTGCAACATCAGAGGGGATTCCTGTCTGAGGCTGTTGCCCCAGCGACCCATCCCTGGAGAAGCGAAAGGCGGCAGAACAAGACAAAAGTCATTACACCTGCAGTCTTGGTAGACATGCCACATATTGATCGTGGGTCAGATTAACAGGAACAAAAATAAGTTAGTTATAGAAGAAGAATTCCTTTGTTTGAATCTTGACGGAGAAATAACTTTAGCTGCATCGCACCACAGCAGGCAGCCATGACAGCATGTTGGGAGCAACTAGAGGGTTCGATGTCTGCTCCAGGGACACGTAGGGAGCTCAGTGGGATTCAAACTGGCTTCTCCCGGCCCAAGCACAGACACTCTCCCACAGACACAACGCAATTAAATTAACACAAATTCAATCTATTCTATTTCATTTGTTTGTATTATTTACACACATAAATAAATAAATTAACATAAATAAAACCTCCTCAATAATTTGTTCGATTTGACGTAAAAAAACCAAACAAGCGTCTCGTTTTCTTCTTTTTTTTAATATTTTATAATCAGTTTCTAAGAAAAGCTTTTCATTCGGCAGCAGCTTGTGTAACTTTTCTTTCTTTTTCTCTCGTTCAGGCACAAAAGTTAATGAGCTGAAAATGAAAGCAGGAGCTTTGTGACTTGTTACTAAGTGCAACCCCCACCAGCCCCACCGCCAGCCCCACCACCACCCCCTGAAACCTTTCTGTATAATTCAGGAAGCACTTGACCTCCACATGACCACTGTGATTCTCAGAGAGTAAAACGCTGCCGTTAGTTTCTGCTCCCTTTGAGGGTTTAAAGTTAAAAAAATCTCTAATCTGTCACACCGTCTGTCAAAGCGGAGCGTCCACGCTGTGTTTTTAATATTATATAACTTAAAGATTCAGAATGATTTATTAATCTCATACCAGGGAAGTTTGTGTCTCCGTTAGCTCCAAGCAGTCCAAGAACGAGCTGCAAAACAGCTTCAGGACAGCTGCCAAGTGGTGCCGAGTCGGCCGGGGTGGAGCTGGAACAGCAGCTTGGTGGAATAGAGCTAGAACTACCGTCGGTAGAACACACCAAAGTTGGCTCTAAGTCGTTCACTTCACTCCATCACGGAACATCTCAACACGTTTGCTCTAAGTCGGTATTCCTCGCTGCTGAGGTAGCTCATCATGGCAGCTTAAATCTGGAGCTCAACCGAAGAAGAGCCTCAGCAACCTCAGCCCTCCAGTCCCTCTGAAAACCACTCTGGGGACGTTCATCCACTTCCTGCAAGACGAAGCTCCAGATCTAGAACGCCACTGTACTCTCTATCCTGCTCTACGGCTTGGAGACGTGTTCCTTGAACAAGACTCTGGTTCCCAGAATTGATAGCTTCGACAGCAGGGCTCTCCAAACCATTGTAAACATCAGATGACCGAGTGAGTCTCTCACCAGGTGCTTAAAGTCTGTACGTGCCAGCTCAAGGCATCTCGCCTGCCAGGCTGGACGATGCCACACTCGCTGGTTTGGCCATGTCCTCCGCCTGACTCCTGACCATCCTAGGAGAGCAATTCATCAATTCAATCCAATGGTCGCACGCTGGAAAAGACCTGTACCCGATGGCTCGACGTAATCTTGGGTGACCTCCAACAACTTGGAGTCACCGTCAAGGAAGCAGAACAGCTGGTCCAAGATCACCAGCACTGGAAAAACTTGGTTCATCTGGTCAGCTCAAAGCACGGGGACGGGATCTACCCGCCCTTCGCTGGAGCCCTGATTGCTCAACGGCGGAAGAAATCAGTAGATGGGCTCCATCTGCCACAGTGAAGAATAGGAATTGCTGTCAAGATGTGAGCTTTAAGTGACCCACATTCCGCCATGAACAACCAAATACCGATCGTTCTACCAAGAGGCTGTTCCAGCTCCACTCCATCCTGAGTTGAATGGAGATTCAGAGCAGCTACTAGGTGGTGTTGAGTTCCCTGCTTAATATTTGAGACGTACCTGTGCGCATTCCTGGCTCTGACAAACTCCCCCGAGGGATTGTGTGTAAGTGTTCCTTCTGAAGTTTCAGGTGCTAAAAATAACAAGCATGGAAAATAAATGTTGCTGCTCTGACTCGAAGTTTTTTTTTCCTTTTAGGCTCCATTTGTTTAAAACCTGCACTTTGCCGGGGTTGAACCTGCGGGTATAAATAAATCAGCCTGGAAGGTGAGGCTTATTTCTGTTTAATGCATTTCTGCTCCAACAAAACGTTCTTTTGCTTTCAGTGTTGTTTGTCGAAGAAAGACGGAGAAAAAAATAAAATATTCATGTTTTACAGAAACTTTAAAACCTTATTTTTTATGCAGAACAAAAGATTGTTGTTTAATTTAATTGGTCTGTTTTACATTCCCTAAGTGGAGGAGGATTTTGCGATCTTGTTCACGAGTGGCCGGAGATCATCAGGTGGATCGGTGCGGCGTCAGCAATAACTAGGACACTGCATCGGTCCGTCATGGTAAAGAGAGAGCTGAGCCGAAAAGCAAAGCTCTCAATTTACAAGTCGATCTACGTTCCTACCCTCACCATGATAACCAGGATCTACGGTCCTACCCTAACCATGGCAACCAGGATCTACGTTCCTACCCTCACCATGATAACCAGGATCTGTGTTCCTACCCTCACCATGGTAACCAGGATCTACGTTCCTACCCTCACCATGGTAACCAGGATCTATGTTCCTACCCTCACCATGGTAACCAGGATCTACGTTCCTACCCTCATCATGGTAACCAGGATCTATGTTCCTACCATCACCATGGTAACAAGGATCTACGTTCCTACCCTCACCATGGTAACCAGGGTCTACGTTCCTACCCTCACCATGGTAACCAGGATCTATGTTCCTACCCTCACCATGGTAACAAGGATCTACATTCCTACTCTCACCACGGTAACCACGATCTACGTCCCTACCCTCACCATGGTAACCAGGATCTACGTTCCTACCCTCACCATGGTAACCACGATCTACGTTCCTACCCTCACCATGGTAACCAGGATCTACGTTCCTACTCTCACCATGGTAACCAGGATCTACGTTCCTACTCTCACCATGGTAACAAGGATCTACGTTCCTACTCTCACCACGGTAACCAGGATCTACGTTCCTACCCTCACCATGGTAACCAGGATCTACGTTCCTACTCTAACCTCGGTAACCAGGATCTACGTTCCTACCCTCACCATGGTAACCAGGATCTGCGTTCCTACCCTCATCATGGTAACCAGGATCTATGTTCCTACCATCACCATGGTAACAAGGATCTACGTTCCTACCCTCACCATGGTAACCAGGGTCTACGTTCCTACCCTCACCATGGTAACCAGGATCTATGTTCCTACCCTCACCATGGTAACCAGGATCTACGTTCCTACTCTCACCAAGGTAACCACGATCTACGTTCCTACCCTCACCATGGTAACCACGATCTACGTTCCTACCCTCACCATGGTAACCAGGATCTACGTTCCTACTCTCACCTCGGTAACCAGGATCTACGTTCCTACCCTCACCACGGTAACCAGGATCTACGTTCCTACCCTCACCATGGTAACCATGATCTACGGTCCTACTCTCACCATGGTAACCAGGATCTACGTTCCTACCCTCACATGGTTACCAGGACTATGTCTCACAGCTGGCCGGGGAACGACTTGTGATCGACTTGGGATCCTTCCAGGTGAGCTGGAGGATGCAGCTGGGGAGAGAGAGGCCTGGGCTACCCGTTTGAGGCTGTTGCCCCTGTGACCCGACCCCGGAACAAGTGGAAGATGACGGAACGGGGAGAGGAGTTTGTGTTTTGTTCCGTGGTATTTGAAAACCACTACATCCTCATTATATAATATAAATAAAACTGAGTTTTGTGTGAGTGTGTGTGTGTCTGTGTGTCTAAGTCTGTGTGTGTGTGTGTGTGTGTGTGTGTGTGTGTGTGTGTGTGCGTGTGTGTGTGTGAAGAGGATAACCAGCATGATTGTTGTTTTGCCAGCTCGTTCTGACCTCACATCAGCAGATTGGCCCCAAAAGACTTAAAAGCAGCTTTAATACGATCCATTTAATTACAACTAACAGGTTTTACACACACACACACACACACACACACACACACACACACACACACACACACACACACACACACACACTCTCTTTCTTTCTCTCTCTCTCTGCCCACCAGGGCGATCCACGCTGACCTGTCCATGACCCCACAGTGCATTCTGCGATGCCCCCACCGTGTGCCACAGGGGGGGTGTTTAAAGAGCTATCACAACCTCCGACATGTCTACTGGAGTGTTAGATACTCACAAAAGAGATTGTGTGTGTGTGCGTGTGTGTATGTGTGTGTATATGTGTGTGTGTGTGTGTGTGTTATTGCAAAACCCAGCGGATTAGCATGTGTTCGCTAAAAACCAGCAGGGTGAAAAAGATCGATGTGTGTGTGAGAGAGAAAGAGAGTGTATGTGTGAGTGTGTGTGTGCGCGTGTGTGTGTGTGTGTATGTGTGTGTGAGTGTGTGTGTGTGTGTGTGTGTGTGTGTGTGTGTGTGTGTGTGTGTGTGTGTGTGTGTGTGTGTGTGTGTGTGTGTGTGTGTGTGTAGAAAAATTACAGTTTGGTAAAAACCTCCACTTCAGAGTCACGGTTTGGTTTTATTTTGGTTTGAATTCGCGGTCGAGTTTTGAAACCATTTGTTTGTTGTTTATTGGATTTCATTCAAACAGAAGAGTCATTGGTTCTCCGGATCGAGAGAACCCAGATGGGGTGGTTCGGGCATCTGGTTAGGATGTCCGGGAGGAGATCCAGAGGCAGACCCCGGACAGGGAACACCTCAGGATCCTCCTGGGTGAGCTGGAGGGTGAGAGAAGCCTGTGCTCCTCCTAAAGCTGTTCCGATCCGACCCTGGATAAGTAGAAGACGACGGAACAGAACAAAACCTGCCTCACAAACAGTTGGACTGAATCTGATCTTAAAAGCAGACAAACTACAGAATGCAGTCATGACGTATAGGGACAGCACAGACAGGGGCAGGTTGTGACTGTTCCTGGACAGCCTTCCATCGAATCGAACGAACCACACTGAAATATTTCGGTACGATCCGATAAACTGTCATACGCAGAATATAAATACAGATGAGTGTATGTGTGGGTGTGTTTGTGTGTGTGTTTGTGTGTGTGTGGCGCGAGTTAACTTAGCCCAGATTAGTCCAAGAGAGAGCTCCAACAGCTTCAGAACAGCTGCTAGGTGGAGCTGTGTTGGGTGAAATAGAGCTGGAGCAGCCGTTGGTGGAACACATGACTGGTGACTCTGCGCTGGTTGTGTGTGCGTCGCCCCGCGACAGACTGGCGACCTGTTTGGGATGTACCCTGCCTCTCGCCTTGTATCACTAGGGATAGGCTCCGACACCCTTAACGACCCGGTCGTATTTTCTTTTGAGGTGTTGTTTTAATTTCCAAAATAAACATTCTAAATTTTTAAATTTTGTGGTTTAAATGAATAAATAATGCGATTAATCGCGATTTATTTGCGATTTATTATTTCTGGACGTAAACACATGAATATAAATGAGTGTGTATTTCTGTTTGTATGTGAGAGAAACGTGTAGTTTGTGGTATTGTGTGTGTGTGTGTGTGTGTGTGTGTATGTGTGTGTGTGTGTGTGTGTGTGTGTGTGTGTGTGTGTGTGTGTTTCACACCAGTGGAATTGTTTTAAGTGGATTTGTTTACGCTACAGTGATGATGATGGAATTATCTTTGTGTAACACTGGTTGAGTGTGCGGAATGGGTGCAGATTGTGTGTGTTAGTGTGTGTGTGTGTGTGTGTGTGTGTGTGTGTGGCTGGCTGCCACACTGTGTAGCTCCCAGGGAGATCTGTGACCGTGATCCTCAAGTTTAGGGTTCATCTTCAGTTCAGCTAAAAGTTCAGCCGGCGGTCAGCGGGCCACGGCTAGAGCAGCTCTCTCTCTCTCTTTGCTCTAATACCCTACACACACTCACACACACACAATCTGCACTCGCACACAGCTCTCTATTTTATTCAAATTCTTCCCTCAGCTGATCTTTTGCCCTCCGTTTGACCCGCTGCAATCAGCTGGATAACAGACGCTAAGCTAACTAACACGAAAGCTCAGAATAAACCGCCAAAAATGATCAAAAAATCCTTCCTTTCTTAAAAATTAAAAATAGAAACACTGAATTTGACATATTTTGTATTATTTTGTTGCTTCATTTTGTAATTATTTGCTATTATCAGCACGTTTTTTGTGGTTGTTTGATTTTATTGT
Source organism: Neostethus bicornis (assembly GCA_902685375.1). Taxonomy (NCBI): domain Eukaryota; kingdom Metazoa; phylum Chordata; class Actinopteri; order Atheriniformes; family Phallostethidae; genus Neostethus; species Neostethus bicornis. Next base: position 10,559,119 of record LR738541.1, on the reverse strand, counting down.
ACGTCTTGTGAGATTTTGTGAGTGCAGTTTTTCTCAAACAAGTGAAAAAAAAAAAAAAAAAAATCCCAAAAGCATAGATTTGGAAATCCTCACCCAGAAAAGGGTGGAATGCCTCCTACATGTAAGGGAACACCTTTTCTGACTTCTCTGGACTCAGAGGAGGAATAGTTCTACTCTAAGCTCCTCCCTTTATCTCTGAAGGAGAGAACCAATCACCGTGCAGAGGACAATAATTTCGGCCGCTAGTATCCGTGATCTTGTTCTTAAAGTCAACACCCACAGCTGGTTAAAATGGTGAGGGTAGGAACATAGACGCTGGTTACCATGGTGAGGGTAGGAACGTAGATCCTGGTTACCATGGTGGGAGTAGGAACGTAGATCCTGGTTACCACGGTGATGGTAGGAATGTAGATCCTGGTTACCATGGTGAGGGTAGGAACATAGACGCTGGTTACCATGGTGGGAGTAGGAACGTAGATCCTGGTTACCACGGTGATGGTAGGAATGTAGATCCTGGTTACCATGGTGAGGGTAGGACCGTAGAGCCTGGTTACCATGGTGAGGGTAGGAACGTAGATCCTGGTTACCATGGTGAGGGTTGGAACGTAGATCCTGGTTACCATGGTGAGGGTTGGAACATACATCCTGGTTACCATGGTGAGGGTAGGAACGTAGATCCTTGTTACCATGGTGAGGGTAGGAACGTAGATCCTGGTTACCATGGTGAGGGTAGGAACGTAGATCCTGGTTACCATGGTGAGGGTAGGAACGTAGATCCTTGTTACCATTGTGAGGGTAGGAAGGTAGATCCTGGTTACCATGGCGAGGGTAGGAATGTAGATCCTGGTTACCATGGTGAGGGTAGGAACGTAGATCCTGGTTACCATGGTGAGGGTTGGAACGTAGATCCTGGTTACCATGGTGAGGGTAGGAACGTAGATCCTGGTTACCATGGTGAGGGTAGGAACGTAGATCCTGGTTACCATGGTGAGGGTAGGAACGTAGATCCTGGTTACCATGGTGAGGGTAGGAACGTAGATCCTTGTTACCATGGTGAGGGTAGGAACGTAGATCCTGGTTACCATGGCGAGGGTAGGAACGTAGATCCTGGTTTCCATGGTGAGGGTAGGAACGTAGATCCTGGTTACCATGGAGAGGGTAGGAACATAGATCCTGGTTACCGTGGTGAGGGTAGAACGCAGATTGATCTATGTAAAATTGTAAAAAAAAAAAACACATTTTTTTTGTTTCAGTCCATTGTAAAAATGTTGATAAAATAGATAATTTTGTATATTTTTTCTTTTATTTCCTTTCTTTGCTGTAAATGAATGGACGTCATCGGACTCTAAATTAACCCGTTTATCCGTCTCGTTTAAATGAACCTGAAAGCTTTTGTTTTTAGTTTTATCTGAGGAATTTTGATGAGGAGCTTTTCTGACCGTTACGTCTGTGAAACTGAAACTCTTTTGTGTCCTGCTGACCTCAAACTAAGCGTCACGACTCTATTTTGGCTTAGTTTCTTTTTGGTGGAGCTTCAGAAAGCAGACGATTCAACATGGAGTCTAATATTGAGTTTAGTTTTTTAATATGTCCTAAAAACAAAATGCAAATGTCTTACAAGGAAGTAAAAAAAAACAAATTTGTCTCAAGATAAACTGCAGATAATTGTTCATTTAAACTAAAAAAAACGGGTTCTGTTTATTACTCATATTTTCTTCGACTTGTTGCCTGATTGGACCAGCGAATTTTGTCTCTACAGGGTAAATATGGGAACTTCCAGTTGAAAAGTTGGGTTTTTCATGATCCCCCTGGTCCCAATCCCCAGGTGTGCCTTATTCCCTTTGGGCTACCCAATACCCTGGAGTCCCTCCCTTCCCAGAGGGAGCCTTCTATCCAGGTTGGTGATGATGTGTGAAGTCAGACCCAAATCCAATGCCAGTTTTAACCAGTTTATTGGAGGAAGTGAAGAACCAAAAAGAACTGTGTAGGATGAATGAGACCCCGGCTGGACGTCGAGGGGACCAGAAGGATGGAGCTCGACCAGAAGGAGACCCCGGCTGGACGTCGAGAGGACCAGAGGGATGGAGCTCGACCAGAAGGAGACCCCGGCTGGACGTCGAGGGGACCAGAGGGATGGAGCTCGACCAGAAGGAGACCCCGGCTGGACGTCGAGAGGACCAGAGGGATGGAGCTCGACCAGAAGGAGACCCCGGCTGGACGTCGAGAGGACCAGAGGGATGGAGCTCGACCAGAAGGAGACCCCGGCTGGACGTCGAGAGGACCAGAGGGATGGAGCTCGACCAGAAGGAGACCCCGGCTGGACGTCGAGAGGACCAGAGGGATGGAGCTCGACCAGAAGGAGACCCCGGCTGGACGTCGAAGAGACCAGAGGGATGGAGCTCGACCAGAAGGAGACCGCAGCTGGACGTCGAGGGGACCAGAGAGATAGAGCTCGATCAGAAGGAGAAGCCGGCTGGACGTCGAGGAGACTAGAGGGATGGAGCTCGACCAGAAGGAGACCCCGGCTGGACGTTGACGGGACCAGAGGGATGGAGCTCGACCAGAAGGAGACCCCGGCTGGACGTTGACGGGACCAGAGGGATGGAGCTCGACTGGGTGACGAAGAAGACCAGGTGTAGGAGCTCGGCAGGAAGGGAGGGTGCACCAGGTTCCAAGGGGAATACAGCGAATGAAGACGAATGCTCCAGTAGGGAAGAGCGGTACACCAGGGGTTAATCCTGCAAAGATTTGGAACGCTACACAGATCACAGATCACAGTCACCGGTGGCTGAAAAGACCTTCTTCTGCAGGGTAGCTGGCCTCTCTCTCAGAGACCGGGTGAGGAGTTCTGCCATTCGGGAGGAGCTTGGAGTCGAGCTGCTCCTCCTCCAGGCCGAGAGAAGCCAGATGGGGTGGTTCAGTCATCTCGTTAGGACGCCTCCCTCGCTGGAGTGTTTTGGGCACATCCCACCTGGAAGAGACGTAGAGGTAGACACCAATCCGGCAGGAGAGACTTTGTTTTAGAACTGATTGTGGCACCATGTAGAGTTTTTTTTCCATTCCTGGTTTAGAGCCTCCGTCTCTGTGAGGATAACCCCTTTATTTAATCCAAGCTGAGTTTGGACACAGATTCCGGTTTGACGCCTCCACAGTGACACATCGAACCGGTGTGTAAATATGACACCTTTAGTATTAAAACGTTTATTCTCGGTTAACCTCGAGGTTAAAACCGACCACGGCCTCACTGTAAGGCCTGTCCAGTCTTTTTAATTATCTGGATCAACTAGAAGCTCTAACTTGTTTGGAGCTTAACTGTTAATTTTCTGATATTTAACATGTCATCTGTTGTTTCTTTGTGGATAAACAGAGTTGCACCTGTTTGCTGCAGGAAGCCGTTGTTCCGGTTCCAGCGAATCACTGGCAGGGTCACGACGAGCTGTGTCATAACCCGTCCTGCCTGTCTGCTTGTTAAGCCAGCTCGCTGGCTTTGATCCAGGAGGGATAATGCCAGCTTGAAGGGGTGAGAGGCAGGGTAAGAGTTTACCACATGATACAAGCAGGACGGACCAAACAAAGCAGTCGCTCATTATTGGCTTAGTTAAGATGAGCAGCCTTTCTTCTTGATTTTGCGGCACACTGCACACTCGAGATTGTTTTTAATTCCTGCTGCTTTTGTTTAAACGTGTGAAAAGAAAAGCAGTTTGTAGATAAAAAAAAACTTAAAAATAAATACAATCAATGTTATTTTTATCTAAAATTCGTCCCAAAAAAATCCTTAAGTTTCTAATTAAACAAAAAAACTTAATAAAATCTGGAAAAAACTTTGTTCTGTCGTCTTTTACTGAGCCGGGCCCGGGTCATGAGGTCAACAGCCACGAACAGGAAGTCCAGGCTTCTCTCACCCCGGCTGCATCCTCCATCTCACCCAGGAAGATCCTGAGGTGTTCCCTGTCCAGCTGTGAGACGCAGTCTCTCCAGCAGGTCCGAGGTCTGCCTCTGGGTCTCTTCCTGGTGGGACGTGTCTGACACACCTCATCGGGAAAGGAGGCATCCTGACCAGATGCCCGAACCACCGTAATTATGTTTTTCCAACCCGGAGGAGGAATGGCTATACTCCCGAGCTCCTCCTAGATGGGGGTGTGTTATTCATAGTTTTGTTCTTTGGGTCACCACCCACACTGGTTACAATGGTGAGGGTAGGAATGTAGATCCTGGTTACCATGGTGATGGTAGGAACGTAGATCCTGGTTACCATGGTGAGGATAGGAACGTAGATCCTGGTTACCATGGTGAGGGTAGGAACGTAGATCCTGGTTACCATGGTGATGGTAGGAACATGGATCCTGGTTACCATGGTGAGGGTAGGAACATAGATCCTGGTTACCATGATGAGGGTAGGAACGTAGGTCCTGGTTACCATGGTGATGGTAAGAACATAGATCCTGGTTACCATGATGAGGGTAGGAACGTAGATCCTGGTTACCACAGTGATGGTAAGAACATAGATCCTGGTTACCATGGTGAGGGTAGGAACATAGATCCTGGTTACCATGATGAGGGTAGGAACGTAGGTCCTGGTTACCATGGTGATGGTAGGAACATGGATCCTGGTTACCATGGTGAGGGTAGGAATGTAGATCCTGGTTACCATGGTGAGGGTAGGAATGTAGATCCTGGTTACCAGTAGATCCTGGTTACCATGGTGAGGGTAGGAACATAGATCCTGGTTACCATGGTGAGGGTAGGTACGTAGATCGTGGTTACCATGGTGAGGGTAGGAACGTCGATCCTGGTTACCATGGTGAGGGTAGGAACGTAGGTCCTGGTTACCATGGTGATGGTAGGAACATGGATCCTGTTTACCATGGTGATGGTAGGAACATGCATCCTGGTTACCATGGTGAGGGTAGGAACGTAGATCGACATGTAAATTGCGAGCTTTGCTTTTCGGCTCCACTCTTTCTTCACCACGACAGATCGATGCTGCATCCTTGTTATTGCTGACCCTGCACTAATCCGTCTGACGATCTTCCGCTCCATCCTTCCCTCACACGTGAAGAAGACCCCGAGATACTTAAAGAATACTGCTGGAGGTTCTTCAGAGCTGGAGGATTCTAAGAGTTCAGAGCCTCTCTGGATTTCAGCCAGAAACAGGTTGTAGCCCTGACCACAGACAACGAAGCCCTGGAGATGTTGGTTAAAATGAACAGACTCTTAGACGAAAAGAAGAAGATCAAAGAGTCACTGCTGGACCTCCAATCAACGTCCAAGAGGGACAACCTGGTGTTTATGGGGTTTGCAGAAAAACAAGGAGAAAATACAGAAGAAGAAATTCTTTGTTTCCATCTTGACCGCTATTAAGTTTTTTTTAAAGAGGAGTGTTTTAATCGGTCCTTTTGAAGGACAGTGTGTTTGCTTCTCTCACATCAGACGGGAGCTTATGAAATAGATTTTTAGTGTCTAAAGGTCCCATGTCCAGGTGAAATTTGCATGTTTAGAGGTGAACATCGTGTGCATTCATGAAGCTGATTAGAAAAGTGGATCGGTGTGAGGAGCGTCTTATCACAGCAGTCTGCTAACTCTGCTTTTTGGCTCTTCTCGCCGTGTTATCGTATTGCTGAGTCTCCGTTTGCAGAAGAAATCGAAGCGCCGTCCCGTTTTTTATGGCCGCTGACTGCGACCTTTGTCAACCCGCGAATTAACCTGCGAGCGTATCAGCTGCGCTGGTCCTTTTCTCCAAGAGCCCGTCCTATTAACTGAGTGAGGCGCGCGGTGAGGGTCACATTTAAGTAACCTTATCTTGTAATTGGGTTCAAGGTTAAGTGACCCTAGAGCACGGAGGTCCGGGGGTTAAGGTCACCGTGTCAGGCAGACGGGGGGGGGAGCTTTTAATCACTGATGAGGCTCCAAATCAAGGCCCAGGCTTTTCCAATCTGACCGGGCCGGACCCTCCCACCCGTCACCTCCAGCCTCACCCGCATTCCAGATGAAGATGTCTACATCTACTTAAAAATGATGGGGTCCTGGGGGTTGCATTCAACGGTTGCCAAGCAACTCACATTCAGCCAAGGTCTCACAAGCTTTTAACCTCAGAACGAATCAATACCGGCGTCCATCGGACTAATATTCATCGAGCAGATGGAAAATTAGGCGTGAGTCTGTCAGCTGGAGATACGGAGACTTTATCCATCAGCGTCTCGTCTTCATCTCAAACATTTATTCTTCTTTTATTTTGATTTATTTTGCTGGTTTTTCTGAATGAGCTTCGTAGCAGCGGAGTTTGGTTTCTTAATGTTTCACTTCTGTGAACGAGACGATTCAAAGTGCTTCGTATTAAACATTAAAAACATAACAAGACGGAACAAAAATCCAATCGAGTCCATGTCAACGGGATGAATTAGTAATGATTCAGAATTAAAAACAATACTTCTGACTAAATTTAAAAAATTAAGATAAAATTCAATCAAATCCTAATTTAAGTCCTGATTTTAAAGTTTTATTTTCAAAATAAAACACAGCAGAAATCTAAAGAACGAGATCACGGATACAAGCGGCCGAAATAAGCTTCCTCTACAGGGTGGGCTGGGCTCTCACTCAGAGATAGAGAGAGGAGTTCTGCCATCCGGGAGGAGCTCAGAGAAGAGCCGCTGCTCCTCCAGGTTGAGAGAATCCACAAGGGGTGGTTCGGGCATCTGGTCTGGATGCCTCCCGAATGTCTCACTGGTGAGGTGTTTTGGGCACGTCCCACCGGAAGGAGACCCAGAGGCAGACCCCTGGACCTGCTGGAGAGACTATGTCTCACAGCTGGACAGGGAACACCTCAGGATCCTTCTAGATGAGCTGGAGGATGCAGCTGGGGGTTAGAGAAGCCTGGGCTTCCCGTCTGAGGCTGATGCCCCCACGACTCGGCCCTAGATAAGCGGAAGACAACGAAACGGGAAAGAACGACAGAACTTTCGAGTTATATGGGAGGTGTTGGCACAGTGGTAGAATGTTTGTCCTTGGGCCAGGAGAAGCCGGTTCGATTCCCTATGGACCTATGTCTAGGTGTCCCTGGAGTAGACACCCAAGCCCCTAGTTGGTCCCACTATTGTTGCCATCATGGCTGCCTGCTGCGGCGTAATGCAGCAAAGTAGATTCCCCACATGGATTAATAGAGTATGGTAAAAAAAAAAAAAAAAGAGTTAACACACAATCAGGCTCATAAATGTTCCAACTCTGCACCACCTAGCAGCTGTTTTAGAGCTCTCAGTTTGGAGGTACCCCAGCAGGGGGTTCATAAAGTATCCTGTATCTGAAAAGCTGGTATTGAGTAACTAAAAAAAATCCCTTTTAAACATTTAAACCTTTACAATTAAACTGCTCTCAAGGAAAAAAAAACCCATTCAATCACCCTTAAAGAGAAACAGAAGTCTTTTCTCATCCCCCCTTCTTTTACCTCCCTGTCGTTCACTGAAGGAGATGGATGACCACTGTTGGAGGGGTTCAGCAGCGTGACCCACAGACCTATCCATTGCCAAGGGCGAGGAAATAGCCCAGATTAAAGAGCTTGTAAATAATGGCCCATAAACATCTGCCTGTTTGTCCGGCCAATCCATCTCCGTCTCCCATCTGGTCCTCTCTTTCTCTCACACTCTCTGGCTTTTGATTTCCTCCCCGCGTACGGTCCACGGGGCAAATGCATCATCAGACCAAAGTCAGTCATATTCCAGCACAAACAAACACTGAGACTGACCCGGGGGTCAGATACAGTTCAAACCCCACCAGTCACTGCACCCATGACTCAAACCAAAGACAACAACCCACAGCATTACTCCTATTTTCTTTCCTTTTGCTTTCCTTCCATTTATTACAACGTCTGCTGCTGTTTTCTTATTGCACATGGGAAATGGAAGTGCGTGCACAGCTTTATGGACAACTAATTATATTTAACAGATTAAAGTCATTTTTCAGGCTCCGTTCTCCTAGCGGAGACTCTTTTGAACCCTGATTAGTGATTACACGTTAATGCGGAACACAATGTCTGCTCCAGGCTTAAAATGTTTGCACCTTCTCACATCACTGATCTGCTCCAGCTGTGGGAATAAAATACAGTTTTATTTCATTTACACACTCCAGTTTCACAGCATAATGGTCTGAATGGGATTCAAACAGTAAATGAAGGACATACTGTACCTACACCGGCCATGTCTGACCTTCTGTTAATGTGAGGGTGAAACAGTCATGTGTGGAAGGGTTCTACATTTGTGCGCTCAGAAGGCATCCTAACCAGATGCCCGAATAGCCCTATTTGGCTTCTCTCAACCCAGAGGAGGAGTAGCTCTACTACGAGCTCCCCCTGCATGGCAGAGCTCCTCCCTTTATCACTGAGTGAGAGCCCGGCCACCCGGCAGAGGTAGATCATTTCAGCCACTTGTATACGGGATCTCATTCTTTCCGTCACCACCCACACTGGTCATGGTGAGAGTAGGAACGTAGATCCTGGTGACCATGGTGAGGGTAGGAACGTAGATCCTGGTTGCCATGGTGAGGGTAGGAACATAGATCCTGGTTGCCATGGTGAGGGTAGGAACATAGATCCTGGTTACCGTGGTGTGGGTAGGAACGTAGATCCTGGTTACCATGGTGAGGGTAGTTACGTGGATCCAAGTTACTACGGTGAGGGTAGAAACGTATATCCTGGTTACCATGGTGAGGGTAGGAACATAGATCCTGGTTACCGTGGTGTGGGTAGGAACGTAGATCCTGGTTACCATGGTGAGGGTAGTAACGTGGATCCAAGTTACCACGGTGAGGGTAGGAACGTAGATCCTGGTTACCATGGTGAAGGTAGGAACGTAGATCCTGGTTACCATGGTGAGGGTAGGAACGTAGATCCTGGTTACCATGTGAGGGTAGGAATGTAGATCCTGGTTACCATGGTGATAGTAGGATCGTAGATCCTGGTTACCATGGTGAGGGTAGGAACGTAGATCCTGGTTACCATGGTGAGGGTAGGAACGTAGATCCTGGTTACCATGGTGAGGGTAGGAATGTAGATCCTGGTTACCATGGTCAGGGTAGGAACGTAGATCCTGGTTACCATGGTGAGGGTAGGAACATAGATCCTGGTTGCCATGGTGAGGGTAGGAACGTAGATCCTGGTTACCATGGTGAGGGTAGTAACGTGGATCCAAGTTACCACGGTGAGGGTAGGAACGTAGATCCTGGTTACCATGGTGAAGGTAGGAACGTAGATCCTGGTTACCATGGTGAGGGTAGGAACGTAGATCCTGGTTACCATGTGAGGGTAGGAATGTAGATCCTGGTTACCATGGTGATAGTAGGATCGTAGATCCTGGTTACCATGGTGAGGGTAGGAACGTAGATCCTGGTTACCATGGTGAGGGTAGGAACGTAGATCCTGGTTACCATGGTGAGGGTAGGAATGTAGATCCTGGTTACCATGGTCAGGGTAGGAACGTAGATCCTGGTTACCATGGTGAGGGTAGGAACATAGATCCTGGTTGCCATGGTGAGGGTAGGAACATAGATCCTGGTTACCATGGTGAGGGTAGGAACATAGATCCTGATTACCATGGTGAGGGTAGGAACATAGATCCTGGTTACCATGGTGGTCATGATTATTACTATTCCATACTGTTAAGCGTTACACCGGCGTTCCACAAAGCAAGTGTCCCAGCTCCACCGAACTCGGCACCACCTAACAGCTGTTCTGAAGCTCTTTGAAGCTCTCTCTTGGACTGCTCGGAGCTACCGGACACATGAATTTCCCCAGGGTCTGAATCTGTAACAACAACAGCCAGGACGCTCTTTGACCCTTTTTCAGACAAAAAAAAAAACCCTGATAAAGATCAACATGAAACTCGCCTCTCGTCTCGTCTTCTCTTTTAACTTTTTCTTTACGAGTCAAAGCTTTTATTTTTCTTTTTTCTCTGATGAGTTTGTGACGACTCTAAAGATAAAACCAGGATCATCTGCTCAGACAGTGGTTTCAAACCATAACTCATTAACCATAACCTCATTCTCCAGTTTATGGGATTCCATCCACGCGCTCTTCAATCCAAAATTATAGTTCTACAACCTCAACGCTCATGGGCTTTTTTTATGAAAAGTCTTGGGGTCTTTCCTTCAAAATAAAATGTCATTTAAAACTAATTTCCTGGAACTCACTATTTTCTTAAAGAGGGGGTATAGTCTAGCCGGTAGGGCACCAATTAATACCGTTCTGATATTTCACTTCCTCCAGCAACTAGGTCATGTATTACAGTCAATATCCTACAATTACAGCGATGTGAAAACATCCTGCCCAATCAGAAAACAGAGATGACGGTATGAAATGAACACCAGTGTCCGTCCTCCATGTTTGTAGTTCTGTAGATAAACGATGATCTAGGGTCCATGTTGGAAACGATTCCACAGATTGAGAATTTCAGAATCAGATTCAGAATACTTTGTTATCCTGTTAAGAATTATTTATGGGTCCGGTAGCTCAAAGCAGTCCAAGAGGGAGCAGCTTCTGAACAGCTGGAACTCACCACCTAGGTCCAACCTTGTGTTGGAAAGCCACTTGGCTGATCACACGATAGTTGGCTCAGGGCAGAATGTGGGCAACAATATTTAAAGCTCCAGTGAAACATAATAAGATGTTAAACTGTCTCTAAAAGCTCCACATCTTAATCCTTCACTGTGGTGGAACAACACCAGCAGTCCACCATCTTTAGTTCCATAGTGAAACCGGGTATGTTCAGACAGGAATCACCGAGGATGTCACTCAGGAGATCCTGTCTTCATTCCTTCTGAACATCTCCACACGTCCATGAAGACTCCACATGAAGGAGCTGATGAAGGAGATCATCTCTTGAAACTCCAAGAAAAAAAAATCCAACAAAAATGTTGAGACCTGCTGGTGAGACTATGTCTCACAGCTGTCCGGGGAATGACTCGGGATCCTTCCAGGTGAGCTGGTCGATGCAGCCGGGGTGAGAGAAGCCTGGGTTACCGTCTGAGGCTGTTGCCCCCACAACCCAGCCCCGGATAAGCAGAAGACGACTGAATTCAACAAAAATGTGGAGCTCTACATGGACCTGCTGCCATCACGAGTAGCGTGTTTACGCTGTGACATGCACTCTTCCTGTGGGCGTGACTAACCTGTGAGTGAGAGGAGGGGGAAATCACAACATCAACAAAATCAGAAACAAAAGACAAACTGAATAAATGTATTTTTAAGATTTTTTTAAGAAACAAATATTGTTGTTTTTGAGCCACTTTTTTTCTCAATAAGAAGAAATAATTTTACAGTAAAATTGAAAACAAGGTTTATCCACATTTTTAATAAATTCAATCATTTCTAAAACCTATAAAACCCTGAGGAACTGGTTTGGATCTGAACAGCTGGAGGATTTAACCTCATTATTAAACTAAATGTAAGAGTTTCTTCTGAAAGTCTATCGTTTGTCTGGAGCTGATAAAAGGATTAAAGAAGAACAGTCATCACATCGTCTGAACGGAGGAACAAAGAGCCCTGCTCTGATTAACCAATCACTGAAGACTTAAGAAAAGTATTGAATTTGGAGGGTGAAGGAGCGCCACAGCAAGTCAGTTTCTTCCATCTAACCCTATCTGCTGCATCCTCTTCGGTCACACTAACTATCTTCATGTCTTCCTTCACTGTATCCATGAACCTCCTCTTTGGTCTTCCTCTAGTCCTCTTTCCTGGTGGTTCCAAACCCAGCATCCTTCTTCTGATGTACTCTCTCTCTCTCCTCTGCTCATGTCCAAACCATCTCAGTCTGGCCTCTCTGACTTTAAAACCTCTAACATGTGCTGTTCCTCTGATCCTGTCCATTCTGGTCACTCCCAGAGAGATCCTCAGCATCTTCATCTCTGCTACAAACATCTCTGTTTCCTGTCTTTTCCTCAGTGACACTGTCTCTAGACCAATCAGCATGGCCGCTCTCACCAGACTGTCTCTAGACCAATCAGCATGGCCGCTCTCACCATACTGTCTCTAGACCAATCAGCATGGCTGCTCTCACCACACTGTCTCTAAACCAATCAGCATGGCTGCTCTCACCACATTGTCTCTAGACCAATCAGCATGGCCGCTCTCACCACACTGTCTCTAGACCAATCAGCATGGCCGCTCTCACCACGCTGTCTCTAGACCAATCAGCATGGCCAAATTGTCGCTGTGTCCCTGAGCAGGACACTTCACCCTCGTTGCCTAGTCTGGATGATGTGTGTGATTGGTCGGTGATGGTCAGTCTGGATCTGGTGTGTGTGACTGGTTGGTGATGGTCAGTCTGGATCTGGTGTGTGTGTGTGATTGGTCGGTGATGATCAGTCTGGATTTGGTGTGTGTGTGATTGGTCGGTGATGGTCAGTCTGGATCTGGTGTGTGTGTGATTGGTTGGTGATGATCAGTCTGGATTTGGTGTGTGTGTGATTGGTTGGTGATGATCAGTCTGGATCTGGTGTGTGTGTGATTGGTTGGTGATGGTCAGTCTGGATCTGGTGTGTGTGTGATTGGTTGGTGATGGTCAGTGTGGATATGGTGTGTGTGTGAATGGTTGGTGATGGTCAGAGGGGTCGATGGTTTCAGTCAGTTTGCCCCAAGGCAGCTGTGGCTACATCAGTACCTGGTATGGAGTGAATGAGTGATGCATGGAGAATGGACTGGGAGAGGATGGTGAACATACTGGCCATGCCCGTGTCGGTCAGGACGTCTGCAGAGGATGTTTAAATGTGTTGATCCTTGAAGGTAAAACCTGTTTCTTTCTGACCTCAATGTCCCTACGTTTTATTTTGTAATGTTTTCCTTCTGCAGACGTGAGCGGTGTAAACTCTCCAACATGGGGGGGCCGCAGCTCGTTGGGTGGGGTGGGTGCACACCGCGGCCTTCACTGAATAAACGAGGCCTGTAACCTCCGTCTGACAGGGTGACGGATGCTCCATCTGAGCCTCTCACTCTGAGCTCCAGATTGTTTCACTTTTTACTAAACACATTCAATTTTTCATCCTAAAACCGCTTTTCCCCCAAATCCCCTTCTCCTCTCCTCTTATTTAAGGCTTAACTCCAATTTATGAGCTGCCATCTCTGACCCGGCAGGTGACCCCACACCTTTAACGCATTCCACTGGAGCCAACAAATTTATTTGGAGGATAAATCATTGCTTACCAAATGTGCGGGGGGCTGCAAGGTCACTGTTGGGGGAGAGGATAAAAATGAAATTATTGAGTCGTGGGTCAAACTGGATGTTAATGTCCTTTGAGCCGCGTGGACCCCCTCCCCGCTTTGATGCTCTCGATTTACAAGTCGATCTACTTACCTACCCTCACTGTCGTAACCAGGATCTACGTTCCTACCCTCACCATGGTAACCAGGATCTACGTTGCTACCCTCACCATAGTAACCAGGATCTACGTTCCTACCCTCACCATGGTAACCAGGATCTACGTTCCTACCCTCACCATGGTAACCAGGATCTACGTTGCTACCCTCACTGTGGTAACCAGGATCTACGTTCCTACCCTCACCATCGTAACCAGGATCTACGTTCCTACCCTCACTGTGGTAACCAGGATCTACGTTCCTACCCTCACCATGGTAACCAGGATCTACGTTCCTACCCTCACCATCGTAACCAGGATCTACGTTCCTACCCTCACCATGGTAACCAGGATCTACATTCCCACCCTCACCATGGTAACCAGGATCTACGTTCCTACCCTCACCATGGTAACCAGGATCTACGTTCCTACCCTCACCATGGTAACCAGGATCTACGTCCCCACCCTCACCATGGTAACCAGGATCTACATTCCCACCCTCACCATGGTAACCAGGATCTACGTTCCTACCCTCACCGTGGTAACCAGCTGTGGGTGTTTACCGAAAGAACGAGACCCCAGACACAAGCGGCTGAAATGATCTTCCTCTGTAGGGTAGCTGAACTCTCAGAGACAGGGTGAGGAGCTCTGCCATTCAGGAGGAGCTCAGAGTAGAGCTGTTGCTGCTCTGGGTAGAGAGGAGCCAGATAAAGTGGTTCAGACATCTGGTTAGGATGCCTCCCTCACTGGGGAAGTGTTCCGTCTCACCAGTAGGAGAACCAGAGGCAGACCCTGGACCTGCTGGAGAGACTATGTCTCACAGCTGGACAGGGAACACCTCAGGATCCTTCTGGGTGAGCTGGAGGATGCAGCCGGGGGGAGAGAAGTCTGAGTTTCTTGTCTGGAGCAGAGAGGGATCTCTCCTTCATTAGGATCCACATCAGGTTTCTTTTTTTTTTAAATAGTGGCTGCTCCTTCTCTGTTCCAACAAGCAGCTGTTCCAGTTTCACCCCACCCAACTCAGCACCACCTAACATCTGCTCTGAAGCTGTTGGGAGCTCTCTCTCTTGCTCTGCTTGGAGTTATCGGACATATAAATTTTCCAAGCCACAGATTAATAAAGTATTTTGTATCTTCATCTGTCAGGAACAGGAAGCTGTTGTGACACGGCGGCCTGATTGGACCTCGTTGCCCTCCAGGCCCCTGATCACCCAACTGGAAAACTGGCCGAGTCATAGGTCATGAATAAGCCTACTCTCAGGGGTGATTGGTCAGACAAAGCGCTTGTGAACCGCCACACATGAAGATCTGAAGGAGATTTCATCTGAAAACACGTGACGTAACAGATGGACCTGAACTTAACAAAGCACCTGAACAGTACCTGTAACTACAGACCTGGCAGCACGGTGGCATAGGGGATAGCACAGTGGTATCACAGCAAGATGGTCAGGGTTCAAATCCCAGGTGGGTTTGCATGTTCTCCCTGTGTATATGTCGGTTTTCTGTGGGTACTCTAGTTTCCTCCCACCCTCCAAAAACATACATGTTAGGTTGATTGGCCACCCTAGAAATGAGTATTTGTGTGTGTGTGGCACCGCGACAGACTGGCGACCTGTTCAGAGTGTACCCTGCCTCTCACCTTTCACTTTGCTGGGATAGGCTCCAGCACGCCCTGTGACCCGATCAGAGAAGATGAATGAATCGTTTATCTGAGCAGTGACACGAGTTAGAATGAAAACTTTTTTTTTCATAATTCTTAAAATTTTAATAAATAAGTCTTTCTTGAATTTTTTTTAAAATCTTTATTGGTCTAAAAAAAAAATAGCTGATGGTCCGCTGGCTGGTTTATCCTGGTTAAAACCAGATGCAGGTACAGACGTTTCCTGGTGGGACTCTTGTGAAAGCCGGTGGGGCTTCACATGGAAGCGCTGCGATCAGAAGCTCAATTAGCTACTGCTGGTGGTGTGTGTGTGTGTGTGTGTGTGTGTGTGTGTGTGTGTGTGTGTGTGTGTGTGTGTGTGTGTGTGTGTGTGTGTGCAGAGGTCCAAATCCTCGCTTACAGGCCCAGCTGGGGGATTAAGAATGGTTCCTGTCCTGTGGCTGACCTCTTCAAAGCCTTTACAGATGTCCTGATCCCCCACGCAGTCCCCGCCCGTCACCGAAATGCCCTACCCATCTCCCCCCACCCACCATCACCCCTCCACCTCACCGCTAAAACACTCACTCCTCGTGCACGTCACCAACTGAATTCAGTTTGCTTCGGTTTAAGTAAAGTTAACGACATTAAATATCGTAATTTCACGACCATTAGGCGCACCGTACGAAAAGGCTCAGTCTCAGTCACACACCACCTTACAACAACACACACGCAAGCATGCAAATGTGTGTATTAAAAAATAGATCGGGAGCAAAACTGAGTTTGGTTGTGTTTTATTTAAGTAGTAACGATACTAAACAAACACATTACCGGTAATAGTCTTTATTCAAATCCATCAAAGTCCTCATCCTCTGTTTCAGAGCAGGTCCACTTCGCTCCTCGCTGTCAAAGTCACTGTCTGTACTGTGCGGCTCCTCAGAAAGGATACCAGCTTTTGAGAAAGCTCGGATAACAGTACCAGCAGACACGTTAGTCCAAGCATCTACAATCCATTGGCAAACTGTAGCGTAACTCGCCCGGCGCTGCCTTCCACCCTTCCACGGCTCGATTCCCATGTTCCTCCGCGTAGCTGATTGCCTTCAGTTTAAACTGAGTGTCATAAGCGTCTCTTTCCCATTTTCAGGGTTAAAACAGCATGTTGTTCATACAGCACATACCTTTTTTATACACAATCCACGCTCACACTTCACTCTTTAACGTTCTCATGTCTTTTCTTTCAGGTCCGCCTCGCGGACACCGCGTTTTCTTTTAGGTCCGCCTTTTCTCACACACAAGGCGCACCGCACGAAAGGGCGCACCGCTCATTTTGAAGAAAATCTAAGACTTTTATATGAGCCTTATAGCAGTGAAATTACGGTAAAAGCACTTCTTTACAGCACTTAAATCTGGTGTTCCACAAGAGTCTATGTTGGGACATTAACTAGTGTGTGTGTGTGTGTGTGTGTGTGTGTGTGTGTGTGTGTGTGCACAAGATATAAAGGTGTTCAAATCCCACTGAGTCCCTTTACTTGTCCCTGGAGAAGACACCTACCCCCCTTGTTTCTCCCACCATTGGTGCCAGGTTAATTTCCAGGTTCAGCCGAGGCGTTGTAGGGATCCGGTTTGGTGACCTCAGGATCTCTGTTTTTTCTGGATGATGTGGTCCTGGTGGTTTCGTCAGACCGACCTCCAGCTCTCACTGGACCGGCTCTTCCAGTCCACCCTGGGAGAAGATCTCTATCATGATCCTCCTCCCATCAGGAAGAGTTCCTCCCTACTAATCCTGCCCTAATTCAGCACACCTGGTCCCAATTCCCTCCCCGTCATGTCTCCACCTGTGTCTCGTCTTCCTCCCTGGTGTCCATCGCTCTGGTGTCAGATCTCCTGATGGTGTCCCTCGACATCGTCTGGTCCCTCCACGTCGTCTTTCGGGCTGCACATGCTGACCCCTCTTCTCTATCCCCTGATCACCTGCGATAAACCGGTTAAAACTGGTTCTGTTTCTGGGTCCTACTTCTCCACCTTCACCACCTCCTGGTAATCTATATTCAAACTGGGTTTCCACTGGGTGTCTCTCTTTTTTCCTCCCAGAGACTGTGGCTCTAAGGACCTGGACGTCTCAGCTTTTGAGGCGACGTTTCGTTGGTTTTAAACCAGACTTTTAACGTTTTTTGATTCTAAATGATTTTCTGACTTTGATCTCGTTTGGTCCATCTTCCCTTCCGGCCTCTCTCGCTTCATCCCACCTTCTCAGGACTCCTTCTTTTTTTTTTTTTTTTGCTCCTACACCCTTTCATTCCTCGTTCCACCCATCTCAGCGACGCTTGTCAGAGTTTTAGGGATTCGGTGAGCTGTGAAATCGCACAAATTGCCGTTGCTTTGCGTCTGGCGCAGCAACAGAGGGAGAGATAGATGGACGGAGAGAAAGAGAGAGAGATTTTATGCTTCAACACTTCTCAACCTGCACCCCACCCTACCCCAAAACACCCTCGCTTCTTCAATTCATTCTGATACAAACACATGCACAGCTGCACGCTGGCAACCCAACCCCCCCCCCCCCTCACTTACCCTCAAGGCTTTGCCACCATCCCAAGGAAACCCCCCCACTCACCCGCCATTTCTCTGCTTTACTCTGCGGGTCACTTGTTAGAACAACTTGGAACCCCTCCGGAGGGATGAAAGCAGCTTCTCAACCTGAAGGAGAACCGCTCCCACCCCGCTGTACTCCCACCAAAAAGAGCAACACTCCCTCCACTCCCTCCACACCCTCCACACAAACACCTCTCTCTCCATTCCTTTGTTAATGCATCACACACACATGTTAACACTGTGCCCCCGGGAACACCCGCTCTGAAAACCTGGCAAAAGGTCACCGTCATCCATGTTACAGAGGATTCTAAACTCATTCTATTTTATTTTATTTGTTTGTCCCAAAAAAAAATCACAGCATCGTTGTTCTGCTCACACCGTTCCGTTTCGTTCCGTCATCTTCTGCTCATCCACAGCCAGGTCGTTGGGGGTAACACCCTCAGACTGGAAACCCAGGCTTCTCTTACCCCGGCTGCATCCTCCAGCTCATCCAGGAGGATCCTGAGGTGTTCCCTGTCCAGCTGTGAAACACAGTCTCTCCAGCAGGTCCAGGGTCTGCTTCTGGGTCTCCTCCCGTGTTCAGAGAAAAACGCAGGACATTCTGAAATTTTTAGTCAGGCGGTTTCCCGGTGGTACAGTGTTAGAAATGTTAGACGAGGTTTGGAACACTTGATTTTCTGTGTGTGGTTTGCATGTTCGCCTAGTGTTTCCTCTAAAAACATACATGTTATATTTATTTTTAGGAGGAGACGTCTCATTCTCGAGGGGTTCCTCAACCTAACACGCTTGTTTTTGGAGGGTGAGAGGAAACCACGTACACACGAGAAGAACATGCAGACTTCACACAGAAAGGCCAGCGTTTTAAACCTCGCCCCCTTCCAGGACTCAAACCCCTGACCTTCTAGCTGTGAGACCACTGTGTTAACCCCTGCACCACTATGGTGCCATGTTAGAGTGATTGGTTGCTCTGAAATTGTCCCTAAAAATGAGTGTGTGTGGATGGTTGTGTGTGGGTGGGCCCACGACAAACTGGCGACCTGTTTGGGGTGTACCCTGCCTCTCACCACCCGAGACCTCATCAGGGAATAAGCGGTTTGGAAGATGAAAGCCTCAGAGTTTTCATCTTCCCCTTCAAAAACATTATTGGTAGGTTGAGGACCCTCTTGAGATGTTGCTTTTCAGGGGGCTTATCTCCCCAATTAAAAAAATAAGACATTAAATTATTTTACAAACGTATTTGTTACATTAGAGACTATTTATTTATTCAGCCATGCATTGTTTACTACCACCGTGTCTCGAATATTCTGGAAAAAAAAATGATAATCTCAATGAGTTTCTTCTCAAATAAAGGATTTGTTTTGTCTTTGAACTGTTTTGGTGTCGGAGGTTTCAGAGTCTATCCCGGTTGATTTCAGACGAGAGGGCAGGATACACCCAAAACAGGTCACTAGTCTGTGTCAGGACCACACACAGACAACCATTCACACACACACACACACCCACACACACACACACACACACACACACACACACACTCATTCCTAGCAGCCAATCAACCTAACACGTATGTTTTTGGAGGAAACCAAAGAAAACCCACACATACACAGGTAGAATATGTAAACTACACACAGAATGGACAGTGTTCCAGCCTCATTTCCACCTAGGGTTTAAACCCTGACCTTCTTGCTGTGAGGTCACCGTGCCACCACTATATATTTTATTTTGGATCATTTTATAAGTTGTTATTTTCAACCATTTTGAGTATTATTTTTTTATTAAATATGTTAAAAGCTGCTCTTTAAAAGTTTCATTTCCTGCTGGTTTTTCAAAATAAAATTTCTTCAAATCAACTGTGACAAAATTTTGATTAATTTAATTTGATTTTAATGTTTTTAAATAAGAAAAATGACAAAAGTTTTTAATAAACACGGTTATTAATGACGTTTCAGATTCTTAAGAACAGACTCTCCTTCTCGGTGAGAAAAAAAACCCCTCATTGTTAATGATGTAATTTGTTTTTTAAGTCATGAGATTTTCTGCGTTTAAACAGTAAAAACTTTTAAAGTTTTTCCCAAAGTTTAAAGTAAATTGAATTTAGAATCATCTTAAATTTTTCAACAATTTTGCTTTTTTAATAAAGTATTTTTTTTTAATTTCTTTTTTATTTTAGGACAAATTTTGTGTTAAATTTGAATAAAATGATACATTTTATGAAGTTTTTTTTTAATTTTGGATCAATTGAAAGTAAAAGGAGTAACGTTGCCCTCTTGTGGTCAGTTGGATGAACTACACAAGAAAAAAAATAAAAAAAATAATAAGAATAAGAATAAATGAACTTTATTAATAAACTTTAATCCTTCAACAGGAAAATTTCTGTGCTGCATCACACCGCAGCAGGCTGCCAGGACGGTACCAATGGTGGGAGAAAAGGGGGGTAAGGTGTTTTCTTTAACAACATCAGACATGAGCTCAGTGGTAAAGAAAGACTTTATTAATCTTCTTCTTCTTTCATCATTTCCCTCCAGGGGGCGCCACAGCAAGTCAGTTCCTTCCATCTAACCCTATCTCCTGCATCCTCTTCAGTCACACCAACTATCTCCATGTCTTCCTTCACTGTATCCATGAACCTCCTCTTTGGTCTTCCTCTAGTCCTCTTTCCCAGTGTCTCAGATATTCTGGAATAAAAAATGATTATAATCTCAATGAGTTTCTTCTGCAAAAAAAAAGGATTTGTTTTGTTTTTTAACTGTTTTGGTGTCGGAGGTTTCAGAGTCTATCCCGGTTGATTTCAAACGAGAGGGCAGGATACACGCCAAACAGGTCACTAGTCTGTGTCAGGGCCACACACAGACAACCATTCACACACACACACACACACACACACACACACACACACACACACACACACACACACACACACACACACACACACACACACACACACACACACTCATTACTAGCAGCCAATCAACCTAACATGTATGTTGTTGGAGGAAACCAGAGAAAACCCACACATACACATGTAGAACATGTAAACGACACACAGAATGGACAGTGTTCTAGCCTCATTTCCACCCAGGATTCAAGCCCTGACCTTCTTGCTGTGGGGTCACCGTGCCACTACATTATTTGTTTTGGACAAATTGATTGAGAAGTTATTTTCAACCATTTTCTGAGGTTTTTTTTTTTTAATTATGACAAAATCTGCTCTTTAAAAGTTTCATTTCCTGCTGGTTTTTCAAAATAAATTTTCTTCAACTCAACTGTGACAAAATTCTGATTAATTTAATTTGACTTTAATGTTTTTAAATAAGAAAAATGACAAAAGTTTTTAATAAAATGGTTGTTAATGACGTTTCAGACTCTTGAGGACAGACTCTCCTTCTCGGTGAGGAAAAAAAACTCATTGTTAATGATGTAATTTGTTTTTTCAGTCGTGAGATTTTGATGCGTTTAAACAATAAAAACCTTTAAAGTTTTTCCCAAAGTTTAAAGTAAATTGAATTTGGTATCATTTTAAATTTTTTCTAGAATTTTTTTTTTTTTTTTTTTTTTTAAAAAAGGATTTTTTAAATTCTTTTTTTGTTTTAGGACTAATTTTGTGTTAAATTTGAATAAAATGATACATTTTATGAAGTTTTTTTTTAATTTTGGATCAATTGAAAGTAAAAGGAGTAACGTTGCCCTCTTGTGGTCAGTTGGATGAACTACACAAGAAAAAAAAATAAAAAAATAATAAGAATAAGAATAAATGAACTTTATTAATAAACTTTAATCCTTCAACAGGAAAATTTCTGTGCTGCATCACACCGCAGCAGGCTGCCAGGACGGTACCAATGGTGGGAGAAAAGGGGGGTAAGGTGTTTTCTTTAACAACATCAGACATGAGCTCAGTGGTAAAGAAAGACTTTATTAATCTTCTTCTTCTTTCATCATTTCCATCCAGGGGGCGCCACAGCAAGTCAGTTCCTTCCATCTAACCCTTTCTCCTGCATCCTCTTCAGTCACACCAACTATCTTCATGTCTTCCTTCACTGTATCCATGAACCTCCTCTTTGGTCTTCCTCTAGTCCTCTTTCCCAGTGTCTCAGATACTCTGGAATAAAAAATGATTATAATCTCAATGAGTTTCTTCTGCAAAAAAAAAGGATTTGTTTTGTTTTTGAACTGTTTTGGTGTCGGAGGTTTCAGAGTCTATCCCGGTTGATTTCAGACGAGAGGGCAGGATACACCCAAAACAGGTCACTAGTCTGTGTCAGGGCCACACACAGACAACAACACACACACACACACACACACACACACACACACACACACACACACACACACACACACACACACTCACACACACACACACACATTCCTAGGTGTAATTTCATAGCAGCCAATCAGCCTAACATGTATGTTTTTGGAGGAAACCAGAGAAAACCCACACATACACATGTAGAACATGCAAACTACACACAGAATGGACAGCGTTCTAGCCTCATTTCCACCCAGGATTCAAGCCCTGACCTTCTTGCTGTGGGGTCACCGTGCCACTACATTATTTGTTTTGGACAAATTGATAAGGTTTTTTCAACCATTTTTTTTTTTTAATATGTTAAAATCTGCTCTTTAAAAGTTTTATTTCCTGCTGGTTTTTCAAAATAAATATTCTTCAAATCAACTGTGACAAAATTCTGATTAATTTAATTTGACTTTAATGTTTTTAAATAAGAAAAATGACAAATGTTTTTAATAAAAATGGTTGTTAATGACGTTTCAGACTCTTGAGGACAGACTCTCCTTCTCGGTGAGAAAATAAACTCATTGTTAATGATGTGATTTGTTTTTTCAGTCGTGAGATTTTGATTCGTTTAAACAGTAAAAACTTTTAAAGTTTTTCCCAAAGTTTAAAGTAAATTGAATTTAGTATCATTTTAAATTTTTCTACAACTTTACTTTTTTAATAAATAATTTTTTTATTTCTTTTTTTTTTTTGACTGATTTTGTGTTAAATTTAAATAAAATGATAAATTTTGTTTTATCAAAAATGAAAAGTTTTTTTCATTTTGGATCAATTGAAAGAAAAAGGAGTAACGTTGCCCTCTTGTGGTCAGTTGGATGAACTACACAAGAAAAAAAATTACAAAATAATGATAAGAATAAATAAACTTTATTAATAAACTTTAATCCTTCAACATGAAAATTTATGTGCTTCATCACACCGCAGCAGTCTTCTTGCATCATCTCCCCTTCAGGGCGAAGTTTCTTCCATCTAACCCTATCTGCTGCATCCTCTTCAGTCACAACAACTATCTTCATGTCTTCCTTCACTGTATCCATGAACCTCCTCTTTGGTCTTCCTCTAATCCTCTTTCCTGGTGGTTCCAAACCCAGCATCCTTCTTCTGATGTACTCTCTCTCTCTCCTCTGCACATGTCCAAACCATCTCAGTCTGACCTCTCTGACTTTAAAACCTCTAACATGTGCTGTTCCTCTGATCCTGTCCATCCTGGTCACTCCCAGAGAGATCCTCAGCATCTTCATCTCTGCTACAAACATCTCTGTTTCCTGTCTTTTCCTCAGTGACACTGTCTCTAGACCAATCAGCATGGCCACTCTCACCACACTGTCTCTAGACCAATCAGCATGGCCACTCTCACCACACAGTCTCTAAACCAATCAGCATGGCCGCTCTCACCACACTGTCTCTAGACCAATCAGCATGGCCACTCTCACCACACTGTCTCTAGACCAATCAGCATGGCCACTCTCACCACACTGTCTCTAGACCAATCAGCATGGCCGTTCTCACCGCACTGCCTCTTGATCAATCAGCATGGCCGCTCTCACCACACTGCCTCTTGACCAATCAGCATGGCCGCTCTCACCACGGTTTTGTACACTTTCCCTTTCATTTTATCTGAAACTCTTCTATCACACATCACACCTGATACTTTCCTCCACCCGTTCCAGCCTGCCTGCACATGCTTCTTCACCTCTTTTCCACACTCTCCATTGCTCTGGACTGTTGATCCTAGATACTTAAAATCTTCCACCTTCTTTCTCTCTTCTCCCTGTAACCTCACTTTTCTATTTGGATCCCTCTCATTCACACACATGTACTCTGTTTTACTCTGACTAATCTTCAAACCTCCACCTCTCCAGATTTTCCTCCTCCTCTTTACTCCTCTCACTACAAATCACAATGTCATCTGCAAACATCCAGTCGTGATATTTTGATGCGATCAAAGAGTAAAAACTTTAAAAGTTTTTCCCAAAGTTTGAAGCAAATTGAATTTAGTATCATTTTAAATTTTTTCTCAAATTTTGATTTTTTTAATAAATGATTTTTTTATTATTTCTTTTTTATTTTAGGACAGATCTTGTGTTAAATTTAAATAAAAGGATTAATTTTGTGAAGTTTTTTCAAATTTTGGATCAATTGAAAGTAAAAGGAGTAACGTTGACCTCTTGTGGTCAGTTGGATGAACTACACAAGAAAAAAAGTTACAAAAAAATAATAAGAATGAATAAACTTTATGATCCTTAAACATGAAATTTTATGTGCTGCATCACACCATCCTTCCTTCCATCCATACCTTCCATCCTTCCTTCCATCCTTCACACAGAAAGGACAGTGTTCCAAGCCTCGTTTCCAAACGGGACTCAAACCCATGACCTCCTTTCTGTGAGGTCATTGTGCTACTGTAGACATTTATTAATTATATTAAATATTTTAATCATTTATCTGGATTAAAGTTTTTAAACTACGTTCTGTTTCAGTACAAGATTTTTTTTTAACTTATTGGGTTTTTTTTTTTTTACTTATCAGACTTTCATTTTTTATCTGAGAATAAAATAAAATCATGTTTTCTTTTCGATCGTCAGATTGACGGCGTGGGAACCAAACCTACTGCGTGTTTCTGGATGAGTCACAATGTTTCATTGAATTAGTTCCTGAAACATTTAAAACATTCATTTAATCCTTTCATCAGATGAAAAAAAAAAAACTTTTTTTAGAAGTTTTGTCCTCATGCTTTTAAAAAAAACAACTTTATAACTCCTGAATTTTAAAGAGGTACCTTGTTGTGTTTTGGGCTTCACCTAGGAGGGCTGGCTGGTCGGTGGGGGGATCCCGGGTACTTGGGGTGATTGATCTCCTCTGGTCTGTTCTGACCCCCCTGGGCTCGTGTGTCTCGTAGCCTGTGGGTTCTGGCATCAGGGACGCTGTGCCCCTTGGATCAGAGGGACTCATTTAGGGGGGTGTCACCTGCACCTGGCTGGATGGGTGGGCGGCCTCTGACACTGAGCCTCAGGGTGACCCTGGGCTCGGGTCGCCTGGGTTTAACCCTCATATGTTCTGGTCCTTTGGGGTTGGAGAAGATCTGTTACCCCTTCTCTCTCCTCGGCGTTGCCCGTCAGCGCCAAAAAAAAAAAAACATTAGAATGAAACATAAAATATAAAAAAAACCTGAAGTAAAATCATTTTTGTTCTGAGGCACGGGGGTACAGGGGTTAGCACAGCGGCCTCACAGCAAGAAGGTCAGGGGTTTGAGTCCCAGAATGGGGGCGAGGTTTGAAACACTTGCCTTTCTGTGTGTAGTTTACATGTTCTACTTGTGTATGTGGGGGTTTTATCTGGTTTTTTCCAAAAACATAGATTTTACATGGATCGGCTACCAGGAGATTAGCCATAGGAATAAGTGTGTGTGTGTGTGTGTGTGTGTGTGTGTGTGTGTGTGTGTGTGTGTGTGTGTGTGTGTGTGTGTGTGTGTGTGTGTGTGTGTGTGTGTGTGTGTGTGTGTGTGTGTGTGTGTGTGTGTGTGTGAGCAACCCTAAGACAGACTGGTGACCTGTTCGGGGTGTATCATCAGTTCAGAAGAAATGGTTTTATTTTGGGGTTCTTTTATTTTGAAACAAACAAATTCAACAATCAGTCAAACTAAACTTTTTGTTTTTAAAAAAAAGTCCAAAGATTTTTCAGTTTTTTATAAAAAAGTCTGGTCCTGGTCTGGAGGGGGCAGTTGGTGGAGGTCCTGGAAGGGCCTGGTCCTCGTCAGGCCCCTGGCCACACAGTTTTGGATGTGCTGTTGCTTCTCAAGGCTCATGCCAGGCGTACCAACGAGGAGGGCATTACAGAGCATTTCATGTGTGTGTGTGTTTGACTTCCTGTTTTGTGTTGGTGTTAAACCACATCCTGAGTCACTGTGACGTCCTGAACGGGTCACACGTCAGAACATCTTCACACCGCTCACACACACACGAGGTAAAAACATCTCTTATTTTATTTTAAAAAAACAAAATCACTTTCCAGCTTTTAGAAAAATAATGTTTTAATTTGAAATTTTTGTGTTAAAATGAAGTTTTTATGTTAAAATGTGACTTAAAAATGTTCAATTTAAAGTTCAAGAGTCTAAATGAGTCAAATCAGAATATTTTTAATATAAAAGTGGGAAAAAAATTAAATTAAATCCAAGAAGTTTTTTTTCTTTTAATCTGAAACTTTGTTAATAAAGAATTTATAAAATTTAAGAGAAATTTGAAAAGTTATGTGTAATTTTTTTTTATTTTTTTTATTTTTAGAATTTATTTTACTATATTTTGTGGTTTTAAGAGCTTGAAAACATAATCAGTTCATTTATAGTTGGTATTGAGTATCTGTGAGTAGTCTCATTGTGTTACAGAAGCACAGACGCTCGGACAGCCCGGCTGCTCAGAACTTAAAAATACTGAAATATTTTTATGAATTTTATTTAAAAAACATTTTAATATTTTAAACTTTGTTTGATTTTATTTTTTAAAACTTTTCTAGTTTTTTTTTACCGTAAATTGTTTAAATATGATTTTTAAAAAGTAACAAAAAGTACATTTTAAACTAAATTAAACACATTTTTAAAAAAAAATTAACGGTGTTTAAAAAAATATCAAAACACAAATAAATATGAGCTGCACGGCGGCCTCACAGCAAGAGGGTCAGGGGTTTGAGTCCTGGGTGGGCACAAGGCTTGGAAAGCTGGTCTTTCTGTGTGTAGTTTGCATGTTCTCCTCCTGTATGTGTGGGTTTACTCTGGTTTACTCCATAAACATCTACATTAGGTTGATTGGTTGCTAGTTAACTGTCCCCAGGAATGAGTGTGTGTGTGTGTGTGTGTGTGTGTGTGTGTGTGTGTGTGTGTGTGTGTGTGTGTGTGTGTGTGTGTGAGAGTGTGGATGGTTGTCTGTATGTGTGGCCCCACAACAGACTGGTGAACTGTTTAGGGTGTACCCTGCCTTTCTGCCTGAATTAGGCTCCAGCACCCTCGTGATGCCATCAAGAGGAGAAACGATTCAAAAACAAAACATTTAAACTTTTTTTTTTACTGAAAACAAACGCGGATCATTTTTCAGCTTCTAGAAAAACATCATTTTCTCTCTAAAATTAAGATTTACAATGTTTTTTATGATAAATTATAAATTAAAAGTGTTCAATTTAAAGTTTAAGAGTTTAACTTGGTTCATTAAAAAGTCTAATTAGGATATTTTTAATTATAAAAGTGAAAAAATGAGTATTTTTGACTGAATTTAAATAAAAAATAATCTAAACTATTCTTTATTTACTGAAAATTATTTTTCAGTTTTTAGAAAAACAATTTTTTCACTTTAATACTTTTTA
Organism: Neostethus bicornis; assembly: GCA_902685375.1. Lineage (NCBI taxonomy): Eukaryota > Metazoa > Chordata > Actinopteri > Atheriniformes > Phallostethidae > Neostethus > Neostethus bicornis. The sequence continues at coordinate 10,531,922 of LR738541.1, read as the reverse complement.
AAAATTAAGATTGTGTTAAATTTTAAATTAAATCTGTTAAACTTAAAGTTCAAGAGTTATAAAAAAATAATTGAAAATAGAGTTAAACTTATGTTATTTATTAAATCAAATGAATATAAATAAAAGTATTCTGTTCATATATTATTTTAATTTGATTTAATTTAAGCTTTAAATTTATAAACTGCTCATTTTTTCTCATTAAATTTTTGTTTTTTTTCTTTAAGGTGTTTTATTTTGACGTTTTGTCGTGTTTCTCCCCCACAGGTCTGAGTCACCCTCACCCCTCTCCTCCCCCCACACACCCCTCATTCATGGCTGTCTTACTTTTAATCAGCGCTTTGGCTTTTTATTCCAGTAAGTTCATCAAGATTATAAAATACCGTCTTTTACAGTGGAAAAGCTTTTTCACGTTTTCACCCCCGGGCTGTCCGAGCGGTCCATCACGGTCTACTGGAGGACGGCGGACGGGTTTGTGGTCGACCGCCAGGTGTGACAGGAAGTCAAGAACTCAACAACTCTGAGAACCATTCGTGCACCCTCACCATGGTAACCAGGATCTACGTTCCTACCCTCACCATGGTAACCAGGATCTACGTTCCTACCCTCACCATGGTAACCAGGATCTACGTTCCTACCCTCACCATGGTAACCAGGATCTATGTTCCTACCCTCACCATGGTAACCAGGATCTACGTTCCTACCCTCACCATGGTAACCAGGATCTACATTCCTACCCTCACCATGGTAACCAGGATCTACGATCCTACCATCACCATGGTAACCAGGATCTACGTTCCTACCCTCACCGTGGTAACCAGGATCTACGTTCCTACCCTCACCGTGGTAACCAGGATCTACATTCCTATCCTCACCATGGAAACCAGGATCTACGTTCCATCCCTCACCATGGTAACCAGGATCTACGTTCCTATCCTCACCATGGTAACCAGGATCTACGTTCCTGCCCTCACCATGGTAACCAGGATCTAGGTTCCTACCCTCACCATGGTAACCATGATCTACATTCCTACCCTTACCATGGTAACCAGGATCTACGTTCCTACCCTCACCATGGTAACCAGGATCTACGTTCCTATCCTCACCATGGTAACCAGGATCTACATTCCATCCCTCACCATGGTAACCAGGATCTACGTTCCTATCCTCACCATGGTAACCAGGATCTACGTTCCTACCCTCACCATGGTAACCAGGATCTAGGTTCCTACCCTCTCCATGGTAACCAGTTTGGGTGGTGACCAAAAGAACGAGATCGCGGATACAAGCGGTCGAAATGAGCTTCCTCTGCAGGGTGGCTGGGCTCTCACTCAGAGATCAGGTGACGAGCTGTACCATCCGGGAGGAGCTCCGCGTAGAACCGCTCATCCTCCACATCGAGACGAGCCAGATGGGGTGGTTCTGGCATCTGGTTAGAATCCCTCCCGATCGACTCACTGGTGAGGAGCTCTGTCCCACCAGGACGAGACCCAGAGGCAGACCCCTGGACCTGCTGGAGAGATTATATTTCCGAGCTGGACAGGGAACACCTTAGGATCCTCCTGGGTGAGCTGGAGGATGCAGCCAGGGTGAGAGAAGCCGTCTGAGGGTGTTGTCCCCACGACCCGTCCCCGGATAAACGAAAAACGACGGAACAGAACATGTTAACTGCGTGGCGTTTCTTTTTTAAATAACACAGGATAACCTCATTTGAGGTGTCCATTATCCAAAATGAAAATATATTATTTTGTTTACATCTCTTTCTTCTCCGTGTTTGTTTTGTAGCTCCTGCAGCTTCTCTCTGCAACGTCACCTGCTCCACAGACTATGAGGAATCACTAACCTGCTCATGCACCACATCAGAACCAGAAGAACCCGTCCACCTGAACGTTACCTGCAGGTAATCACACCTGTGGACGTTACAACTTCATCCAACCCCAATTATCACCTCAATGGAGCGGGAGATCCACAGACAGATCGGTGAGGCGTCAGCAATAACTAAGACGCTGCATCGATCAGTCGTGGTGAAGAAAGAGCTGAGCCGAAAAGCAAAGCTCTAGATTTACAAGTAGATCTATGTTCCTACCCTCACCATGGTAACCAGGATCTACGATCCTACCCTCACCATGGTAACCAGGATCTACGTTCCTACCCTCACCATGGTAACCAGGATCTACGTTCCTACCCTCACCATGGTAACCAGGATCTACGATCCTACCCTCACCATGGTAACCAGGATCTACGTTCCTACCCTCACCATGGTAACCAGGATCTACGTTCCTACCCTCACCATGGTAACCAGGATCTACGTTCCTACCCTCACCATGGTAACCAGGATCTATGTTCCTACCCTCACTATGGTAACCAGGATCTACATTCCAACCCTCACCATGGTAACCAGGATCTACGTTCCTACCCTCACCATGGTAACCAGGATCTATGTTCCTACCCTCACCATGGTAACCAGGATCTACGTTCCTACCCTCACCATGGTAACCAGAAGAGAGTGAACCCCCAAGCTGTAAGGTCAGACTGTTTGAGACAGATGGGGTTAAGTTAGAGGTGCTTCTATGAGACAATGCTCTCATAATGGTGGTGAAGTAGGACCCAGATTAGTAGCCAGTTTATGACAGGTAGCAGGAGTTCAGAACCACACACAGAGCTCAGCAGGATGAAGGACCATACATGGAGGGACAGCAGGACAGCGAGGTGCAGCAGGAGCAGGGTGAGCGATCAGACATGGAGGGACAGCAGGACAGCGAGGTGCAGCAGGAGCAGGGTGAGCGATCAGACATGGAGGGACAGCAGGACAGCGAGGTGCAGCAGGAGCAGGGTGAGCGATCAGACATGGAGGGACACCATCATGGCTGCAGTAGAATAAAAAACACGACAGCAGCACTGCAGCAGAAGGCAGCACTGAAGGAAGGACGCTAGGGCTCAAAAAATCTGGGGGAAGAGAAGACACAGCCAGCGACATCAGAAAGAGGCAACAGGATGCAGACAGGTGTGTGGAATCAGGGTGGAGGGCAGGATGTTTCAGATGAAGGATCATGACATACACAACCTGACTCTGGTTCTTTTTCTCACAGACAAGACGATGATGAAGTTTCAGGGACCTGCGTGATCACACCTCCTCAGTCATGGTGCACCATCCGTCCTGAAGGTTTCCAACAGCTGCTGTGTGTAGGAACGGACTGCACGGTGACCACAAGTCAGCATGAAGTACAGGAGTGGGGGCTGGCTGACATTGGTACGGTCTGGTTTTGTTACTGGTCCCACTATGGTGGGAGTTGTCTCTAAATCATAAACCTAGTCTCATGTTTAGAAGTTCTTTTGTTTTCACTCATGAGTGAAAAACTTTCACTTTCTTATTGGTTCTATCGGGACGTTTTGTTTTCACAGTGAAATCTCGACCTCCTTTAAACCTTCACGTCTCAAACACTGGAAACTTTTACAACATCAGCTGGAGCAACAGCTCAGTTTACAGTCTCACCTACCGAGTCCGGATCCGCACGGAAAACAACATGGAGGTAAAATAAAAACAGCAACAATGGGATCGACTTTTTAGAGCAGGGGTGCCCAACCAGACGATCACGGGATACTGATACCAAGTCGACCGCCAGGTGTGTAGAAGAAAGAAACTAAATGAAGTCAGTGTCGTCAACTCAGCGACTTTGACGCTACATTTAGCGAGTATTCAGACCAGCTAACCGCTACAGTCTGCTCGAGGGTCTGCTCGCTTCCAGGAGGAGACCCAGAGGCAGACCCCAGACCTGCTGGAGAGACGATGTCTCACAGCTGGACAGGGAACACCTCAGGATCCTCCTGGGTGTGCTGAAAGATGCAGCCGGGTGAGAGAAGCTCTGGCATTCCTGTCTAAGGCTGTTGCTCCTGCGACCCGGCTTTGGAAAAGCGGAAGATGACGAAATAGAAAAGATTTAAATATTTATTTAAAAAACTGTGAATGCCAGGTTGTCCTTAGCCATGGATTTTGTTCTCCTCACTCTAATATAAACAAGCTTCACACCGTGTTGGGTCAGGTTTTTGGGAGTTCAATTTAAAAGGTTCTGAAATCCTTCAGCTTTACTCTTATTTTTCCACCATGTCTGTGTTTCTTGCAGGATTCTCGTTTACTGCTGGTGGACTCATCGTTTTATCTGATGCCGTATGAAAAACTGGCGCGACGCGGGACTTTCAGGGCGGAAGTTCAAGCCAAAGTGAACCAGGATTTTTTGTTGAGTCTGTGGAGCGAATGGTCTCCGACTACAGAATGGAGAGCTGCAGCACGAGACGAAGGAGAACGTAGGACATGTTTACTGATTATTTTCTATAAAGAAAGAAAGAAAGTAAAAAACGCTTTGTTTTGAACTCCGTAATCGAATGAATCAGATTCTTTATTAATCACCTCCTGGGGAAATGTGTGTGTTCGGTAGCTCTAAGTAACCAGAAGCTGTTTGGAACAGCTGTTTGGAGCTCTGACCAGCTGCTAGGTGGTGCCGAGTAGGGTGGAACTGGAACAAGCATTGCTGGAGTATTCGACAGTTGGCTCTGCACTGGGTAGAATGTGGGTTACCGTGGCAACAATAATTTGAAAGCTCCAGTGAATCCTAACAAGATGTTAAACTGTCTCTAAAAGCTCCACATGTTGATCCCTCACTGTGGTGGAACAACAGCAGCAGTCCACCATCTTTAGTCATCTACACAGACCACAGCTACAAGCAGCCGAAATGATCTTCCTCTGCTGGGTGGTTGGGCTCTCTTTCAGAGATAAAGGGAGGAGTTCTGCCATTTGAGCTCGAAGTAGAGCCGTTGTTTCTCCAGGTGGAGAGAAGCAAGAGCGGATGGTTAGGGCATCTAGTTAGGATGTCTCCTGAACACCTCTTTGGTGAGGCGTTCCGTCCCACCGAGAGCAGACCCAGAGGTCGACACCGGACCGATTGAAGAGACTTTGTCCATAACTATGTTTTAGAACTGATTCTGGGCACCATGTGGAGAATTTTGTCGAAGTTTGGAGCCTCCTTCTCAGTGAAGAAAACCACTGTCTTTATTCCAAACTGAGCTTAGATACAGATTCAGGTTTAACGCCTGGATGGTGTGTGTGATTGGTTGGTGATGGTCAGTCTGGATCTGGTGTGTGTGTGATTGGTTGGTGATGATCAGTCTGGATCTGGTGTGTGTGTGATTGGTTGGTGATGGTCAGTCTGGATCTGGTGTGTGTGTGATTGGTTGGTGATGATCAGTCTGGATCTGGTGTGTGTGTGATTGGTTGGTGATGGTCAGTCTGGATCTGGTGTGTGTGTGTGTGATTGGTTGGTGATGATCAGTCTGGATCTGGTGTGTTTGATTGGTTGGTGATGGTCAGTCTGGATCTGGTGTGTGTGTGATTGGTTGGTGATGATCAGTCTGGATCTGGTGTGTGTGTGATTGGTTGGTGATGGTCAGTCTGGATCTGGTGTGTTTGATTGGTTGGTGATGGTCAGTCTGGATCTGGTGTGTGTGTGATTGGTTGGTGATGGTCAGTCTGGATCTGGTGTGTGTGTGATTGGTTGGTGATGATCAGTCTGGATCTGGTGTGTTTGATTGGTTGGTGATGGTCAGTCTGGATCTGGTGTGTGTGTGATTGGTTGGTGATGGTCAGTCTGGATCTGGTGTGTGTGTGATTGGTTGGTGATGGTCAGTCTGGATCTGGTGTGTTTGATTGGTTGGTGATGGTCAGTCTGGATCTGGTGTGTGTGTGATTGGTTGGTGATGGTCAGTCTGGATCTAGTGTGTGATTGGTTGGTGATGGTCAGTCTGGATCTAGTGTGTGATTGGTTGGTGATGGTCAGTCTGGATCTGGTGTGTGTGTGATTGGTTGGTGATGGTCAGTCTGGATCTAGTGTGTGATTGGTTGGTGATGGTCAGTCTGGATCTGGTGTGTGTGTGATTGGTTGGTGATGGTCAGTCTGGATCTGGTGTGTGTGTGTGAATGGTTGGTGATGGTCAGTCTGGATCTGGTGTGTGTGTGATTGGTTGGTGATGGTCAGTCTGGATCTAGTGTGTGATTGGTTGGTGATGATCAGTCTGGATCTGGTGTGTGTGTGATTGGTTGGTGATGGTCAGTCTGGATCTGGTGTGTGTGTGTGATTGGTTGGTGATGGTCAGTCTGGATCTGGTGTGTGTGTGATTGGTTGGTGTGTAGTGATGACTATGTGAGGCGTCTTTGAGCGTCAGCCTGAAAAGTGCGATACAAGTATAATTTTTTATTTAAAATCCTGGATCGATGAAGGATTCCAGTGATGTTATGTTATTCACCAGTTTTTCTCTGGTTTTATGTTTGTTTTCCAGAAATGAAGATGTTTTGGTTGTACGTGTGTCTGTCCATCATCTTCACCCTCGGACTCCTGCTGATGGGATATTTACAAAAACCGTAAGTCTTTTGGATTTTTTTTTAAAACCAGTTTTACAGAAAAATACAATCTAAAAATATTTTTTTAAAGTGAATTCATTCATTTATTTTTTGATAACAAACACAAAGCTCTCTGTTCTGTCTGTGATGTTCTCTGAGCAAAGATTGGTATCTTTTGTGAGTAATGGTCCCGTTCCATTCCGTCGTTTTCCGGTTATCCGGGGCTGGGTCGCAGGGGTAACATCCTCAGATGGAAAACCCAGGCTTCTCTCACCCCGGCTGCATCCTCCATCTCACCCAGAAGGATCCTGAGGTGTTCCCTGTCCAGCTGGGAGACACAGTCTCTCCAGCAGGTCTGGGGTCTGCCTCTGGGTCTCCTCCTGGTGGGACGTGTCCGAAATACCTCTTCAGCAAGGAAGGCAGTCTAACAAAATGCCCGAACCCCCCCAGTTCCTCCCTGATGGCAGAGCTCGTCCCTCTATCTCTGAGCGAGAGCCCAGCCATCCTGCAGAGGAAGCTCATTCTGTCCACTTGTATTTTTTTTAGTCACTGTTTCTGATTTTTACGACTGTCTTGTAGTTTATCGTGTGTCGTTGGATTCTTATTTGTTGTCATGCTGCGTGTGTGTGTGTTTGGAGAACTGAAACCTCAGAGTTTCTTGTGCGTGTTATTTTATTTTTACTCAATTTAAATGATAAAATGTGAACAATCTGAAAGTATTTAGGGTCTGAGTGACCCCAGAACCCCCCTCCGTAGTCCTCCACACAGACCACAGATCGCTACCAAAGTGGTTTAAAAAAGATTCAATCAGATAAATGTTTCCAGGGTCTTTTTTTTTTCACCAAATAGAAAGAAATTTAAAAGCAAAGTTGAAACTGCTGAATCAATGCTGAAGTTCAGCAGGCGACGAGTTTCCAGTAAGCCGTCAGCGAGCGTGCATCACTGACACCTTCCTGGTAACGCCTACATCTAGAAACCACACGCTGCTCGCACAGGAAGGAGCAGCAGCAGAGCTCACAGCATCACAGACAACAGAGAGCATCACAGACAAACAGAGAGCATCACAGACAGAACAGAAAATCACAGACAGAACAGAGAACATCACAGACAGAACAGAGCATCACAGACAGAACAGAGAACATCACAGACAGAACAGAGAACATCACAGACAAACAGATGTTCTCCACAAACAGAGAACATCACAGACAGAACAGAGAGCATCACAGACAGAACAGAGAGCATCACAGACAGAACAGAGAACATCCCAGACAGAACAGAGAACATCACAGACAGAACAGAGAACATCACAGACAGAACAGAGAACATCACAGACAGAACAGAACATCACAGACAGAACAGAGAGCATCACAGACAGAACAGAGAACATCACAGACAGAACAGAGCAACAAAGACAGAACAGAGAACATCACAGACAGAACAGAGAACATCACAGACAGAACAGAGAACATCACAGACAGAACAGAGAACATCACAGACAGAACAGAGAACATCACAGACAGAACAGAACATCACAGACAGAACAAAAATTCCATTTTATTATTATTTTGCTCCACAAAGCCCTCTCCTTGAGCCACCACCTTATCGTGGTGGAGGGGTTTTCGTGCCCCAATGATCCTAGGAGCTATGTTGTCCGGGGCTTAATGCCCCTGGTAGGGTCACCCAAGGCAAACAGGTCCTAGGTGGGGAGCCAGACAAAGCTTGGGCCCCCCTTGGAGCCAGGCCCGAGGGTGGGGCACAAGAGCGAGCGCCTGGTGGTCGGGATTTCACCCATACCCAGGTCGGGCTCAGCCCAAACAGGAGACATAGGCCGCCCTTCCAGACTCACCACCTGCAGGAGGGGCCATAGGGGTTGGGTGAAGGAGGAGATGGGTGGCAGCCAACGGCGGGGACCCTGGTGGTCAGACCCTCGGCTGCATAAGCTAGCTCTAGGGATGTGGAATGTCACTGCTCTGGCGGGGAAGGAGCCCGTGCTGGTGCTCGAGGTCGAGCAGTTCCGACTTGATATAGTTGAACTTGCCTCGACACCCAGCTTGGGCTCTGGAACCAGACCTCCCCATGATGTTTCATCCTGGGCTCCTGAAGATCCTGAAGACTCTGGTCTGTTGTCTTCCACTTATCCGGGGCCGGGTCGCAGGGGTAACAGCCTCAAACAGGAAGCCCAGCTGTGAGACATAGTTTCTCCAGCAGGTCCGGCGTCTGCCTCTGGGTCTCCTCCTGGTGGGACGTGCCCAAACCACCTCACCAGTGAGGCGCTCAGGAGGCATCCTGACCACATGTGTGATTCCTGAAGAATCATATATGATCAAATCTGTTCACATGCCGACTTTCACTCAAACTGACTGATCCATAAAGACATGGGAGTGTGTTTCTGTCCACACGTGTGGACGGAATCTGGAGTGAGGACAGTAAAATGAACCCAGATAGACCCCGTGTGAGTGAAGGAGCACATCGTTCACATACCATGTCTGAACCCCCTCCCACTCTGCTGTCTTCCGCTCGTGTGAGACGTCGCTGTGAAAGTGGCTTCAAAAAGATTTGATCAGATAAGAGGCGCTTATTGAACCCCGAGGGGGAAATTTATTATCTCACCTCGATCAGATGGTGTATGGAAAAAAAAACAACCCGACAAACACACCCACTCCTAACGAGGGGCTTTTAACGAGCTGTTCAGAACCGGAATGATGCTGACCGCGCAAAATTCAGGTTCACACACACACACACACACATACTTAAACACACACATACACACACACACACATACACACACACACACACACACACACACACACATACTTAAACACACACATACACACACACACATACTTAAACACACACATACACACACACACACACACACACACACATACTTAAACACACACATACACACACACACACACACACACACACACACACATACACATATACACACACATACACACACACACACACACACACACATATACACACACACACACATATACACACACATACACACACATATACACACACATACACACACATATACACACACATACACACACATACACACACACATACTGTATACACACACATACACACACATATACACACACACATATACACACACATACACACACACACATACTGTATACACACACATACACACACATATACACACATACACACACATATACACACACACATACCCCCATGATGACATCACGGGGGTATCAGAGTACACTGAGTGTACCCCCAGTGTACACTGGGGGTACACCTAGTGTACCCCGTGATGTGATGGCATCCCGGGGATATCAGAGCCTATCCTGGCTGATCATAGGTGAGAGCTGGGGTACACCCAGAACAGGTCACCAGTCTGCTGTAGGACCACACACACCGTCCACACACAAACTCATCTTAGGGGCAGCCAATCAACATAACATGTATGTTTTTGACGCCGTCGTTTTTCGGGGTGGGATGGAGATCAAGTTGGTTTACTCCTGAGATTTGGTTAGAAGACGTTACGGAGGTCTGCGTTGTGTAAACAAACCCGCCTCCTCAGCATTGTTTTTAATTAACTCTGATGATGCTGATGATGAAGAGGTCTGTTACCACGGTGACCAACATCGTGGCCATACCAACCTGTCAGTGCCCGATCCCGTCAGAGCTCAGAAGCTAAGCAGGTTGGGTCTGGGCTGTACTTGGATGGGAGACCGCTGGAACCCCTGGTCCCACAGTGAGACGGCTGTTAGGATTACTGTGTCCCTGGGTAAGACACTTTACCCACGTTGCCTAGTCTGGATGGTGTGTGTGATTGGTTGGTGATGGGCAGAGGGGCTGATGGCTTCTGTCAGTCTGCCCCAGTGCAGCCGGGGGTACAACAGTAGCTTACCAGTGCCTGGCATCTACAGTATCTTGTTCTGTTTGTCTGTAAGTCTGAAAATAAGGATGATGATGATTTTCTTTTCATCTTTTCTCAGGTTCTGGCAGAAAAAACTGGAGCAGATGTTATACTACCCCAAGCCAAACGAGTTTTTTAAACCCCTCTACCTGAACCATGAGGGGAACTTCAAGGTGAGATGTTTGTACAACCACCATCTGCAGGTTTAACCAGTAGATGGTAGTAACTACACACTGCTGCAGACAGGGGGTTTCCACTCTTAATGAAGGGAGTCATGGTGAAAATGAGTCAGGGGGCTTCATGTCTCACACTGTGGGTAGAGTATGACACGTTTAAACAATCGATGGAAAAACCCCAAAACATGAATCAAATGAATGCAAATGACTAAAAATACTTCAAAAAATTCCAAAAAGATGACTTCAAACACAAACATGAATTAAAGATTCGTTCAAATGTGGAAATTAAATCAATTTATGACCTTCGTTGTTTGAAATAATTTTAATACAGAAAGATTTTGTAGTTGAAACAAGATGGAGATTTAAAAGTTCTTCCCTTTGAGGATACTAGAATGGTTTGGGCAGGACAGCGGTGTGTTTGGTACGGGTGGCAGCTGTTACTTGGTTTGGTTGAGTTTTAATTTTTAGTTTCTGTGCCTAAAATTCATTCCGTTCTGCCGTTTTCCGCTTATCGGGACCGGGTAAGGGGGGCAAGAGCCTCAGACGGGAATCCCAGGCTTCTCTCACCCAGGCTGCATCCTCCAGCTCCTTCTGGAGGATCCTAGGGTGTTCCCTGGATTTGCCTCTGGGTCTCCTCCTGGTGGGACGTGTTGGAAACAACTACCCAGTGAGGGGGGCATCCTAACAAAATGCTCAAACCATAACATCTGGCTTCTCTTAACCTGGAGGAGCAGCAGCTCTACTCCAAGCTCCTCCATCTATCTCTGAGAGAGAGACCAGCCACTCTGCAGAGGAAGCTCATTGCGTCCGCTTGTATTCGTGATCTTATTGGTAGTAATGTAGATCCTGGTCACCATGGTGAGGGTAGGAACATAGATCCTGGTCACCATGGTGAGGGTAGGAACATAGATCCTGGTTACCATGGTGAGGGTAGGAACTTAGATCCTGGTTACCATGGTGAGGGTAGGAACATAGATCCTGGTCACCATGGTGAGGGTAGGAACATAGATCCTGGTTACCATAGTGAGGGTAGGAACTTAGATCCTGGTTACCATGGCGAGGGTGGGAACGTAGATCCTGGTTACCATGGTGAGAGCAGGAACTTAGATCCTGGTTACCATGGCGAGGGTAGGAACGTAGATCCTGGTTACCACGGTGAGGGTAGGAACGTAAATCCTGGTTACCATGGTGAGGGTAGGAACGTAGATCCTGGTTACCATGGTGAGGGTAGGAACTTAGATCCTGGTTACCATGGTGAGGGTAGGAACGTAGATCCTGGTTACCATGGTGAGGGTAGGAATGTAGATCCTGGTTACCACGGTGAAGGTAGGAACTTAGATCCTGGTTACCATGGTGAGGGTAGGAACGTAGATCCTGGTTACCATGGTGAGGGTAGGAACGTAGATCCTGGTTACCACGGTGAGGGTAGGAACGTAGATATTGGTTACCATGGTGAGGGTAGGAACTTAGATCCTGGTTACCATGGTGAGGGTAGTAACGTAGATATTGGTTACCATGGTGAGGGTAGGAACGTAGATCCTGGTTACCATGGTGAGGGTGGGAACGTAGATCCTGGTTACCATGGTGAGGGTGGGAACGTAGATCCTGGTTACCATGGTGAGGGTAGGAAAGTAGATCCTGGTTACCATGGTGAGGGTAGGAACGTAGATCCTGGTTACCATGGTGAGGGTAGGACCATAGATCCTGGTTACCATGGTGAGGGTAGGAACGTAGATATTGGTTACCATGGTGAGGGTATGAACTTAGATCCTGGTTACCATGGTGAGGGTAGGAACGTAGATCCTGGTTACCATGGTGAGGGTAGGACAATAGATCCTGGTTACCATGGTGAGGGTAGGAACGTAGATATTGGTTACCATGGTGAGGGTAGGAACTTAGATCCTGGTTACCATGGTGAGATTAGGAACGTAGATCCTGAAGCGCAAAGACCCTGGTCTAAGGCTGTTGACCCCGCGACCTGGCCCCAGATAAGCGGAAGACAACAGAATAAAATAATGTAAATTTGAAGCAGCGATAAAACCCTTAAAAAAAACGGATAAAATCCTGTCAGAAGAACCCTGAACTTTATTTCTCTGCTGTTTTACAGGAATGGGTTAAACCCGTCTTCAAAGAGTACGACTATCTGAAGATGGTTGGAGGCATCACCATGGTAACGACGAAGAATCCCACCGATCACGGTGGTGTGGAAGCTGGCGTTGACCCTCCAACGCCTCCTTATGAGGAAGACATGCACGTTTCCATCCACAGCGTCACGCTCCCCAGCGAGGACGGGAACCCCCAGGATGAAGAGAGTTTTGACTTGCATGGTGGGTACAACCCCCAGCAAGGCGACGTGCCCCCACAGCCTGAGGAAGAGGAAGGGAGCTTCCTGATGGAGAACCTTCACTTCCATCTGGAGGAGCAGTGGAGTGACGGGTACCCCCACATGGATCTGGACACCATAGACAGCGGCTTCGCAGAGTGTAGCAGTCCTTCTGAACAGAACCGATCGGACCCCTTTCAGGAAAATAAAAACACCAACTATGTGAAGCAGTGGATGATCAGTGGAACCCTTCAGGAGGGGGCCGCACCACCTCAAACATAAACCAGTTTATTCTACGTCAAAGGAAATGATTTTATATAAAAAATTTCAAAGTAAAATCAACTTTATTTTGAAGGTTTTTATGTTTTATTCACTTAAAAAAAACTTGAAGTTTTTTTTTATTTCCTTCATGAATGTTTGAGTGATTTACAAGCTCTCCTGTATTTTGATGTGAACACTGGGTTGGTCTTGGACATGGATTGTGTTCCCCGTCACATTCGAATGTAAGCAGGAAGTGTTTTAGAGCAGGCGCTCTGCTCCTGCTCAGTTCCTCTCCTCAGCAGGGATTCCTATTTTAACTCTGTCAGTGTAAATGTGCCTTCCAATAAGATTTACACTGTCTCATATACACTTAAAGAGGGCGGGACTAAGGAAATAGTGAGAGGAGGGGGGAATTCACTGTCAGTAGTGAAAATTAAATTGAATAAATGTATTTAAAAGCCTTTTTTTTCCCTGAAAATTCACATTTTGGAACCAACAAAAGGAACTATTTTCATTCACAGATCAGAATTATTTACCACAAAAATAGTTTTTTGTTCAGATCATTTTTAATAGCTCAGTGGTAAAAAATACCATCTTTAGACCAAAGAGTTGTAGGTTCAAATCCTACTGAGCTCATGCCTAGATGTCCCTGGCGGATTGAATAGAAACTACTTTCTTGATCCCCGAAGGATCAAATAGAAAGACGGGATGACGAGAGGATTAAAAGAGTCTGATGGAGGACGGTAGAAATGATTCCCTGTACTGCTCCTCTGAGCAGTGGGGTCGCAGGAGTCTGTCAACAAAGCTACTCCCAAGATGGAGGCTGAGGGAGGCGTTCCAACCACAGATCCAGTCCTTCTGGTGTGGGAGGGGTTTCAACCACAGATCCAGTCCTCCTGGTCAGCTAGTTTAGTTTGCTGGCGTCCTTTGGTCTCCACACCAGCACCCCAACAAGACATGGAGACCCTCTCCATGAACTCGGAGATCATCTACTTTCAGGTGTTGAAGGACCTGAGCTTTCCCAGGTGGTACAGTCTACCCAGGTCTCTCCTCTAGGTGGTACAGTCTACCGAGGTCTCTCCTCTAAGCGGTACAGTCTACCCAGGTCTCTCCTCTAGGTGGTACAGTCTACCCAGGTCTCTCTATAGGTGGTACAGTCTACCCAGGTCTCTCTATAGGTGGTACAGTCTACCCAGGTCTCTCTTCTAGGTGGTACAGTCTACCCAGGTCTCTCCTCTAGGTGGTACAGTCTACCCAGGTCTCTCCTCTAGGTGGTACAGTCTACCCAGGTCTCTCCTCTAGGCGGTACAGTCTAACCAGGTCTCTCCTCTAGGTGGTACAGTCCACCCAGGTCTCTCCTCTCGGTGGTACGGTCTACCCAGGTCTCTCCTCTAGGTGGTACAGTCTACCCAGGTCTCTCCTCTAGGCGGTACAGTCTAACCAGGTCTCTCCTCTAGGTGGTACAGTCCACCCAGGTCTCTCTATAGGTGGTACAGTCTACCCAGGTCTCTCTATAGGTGGTACAGTCTACCCAGGTCTCTCTATAGGTGGTACAGTCTACCCAGGTCTCTCTTCTAGGTGGTACAGTCTACCCAGGTCTCTCCTCTAGGTGGTACAGTCTACCCAGGTCTCTCCTCTAGGTGGTACAGTCTACCCAGGTCTCTCCTCTAGGTGGTACAGTCTACCCAGGTCTCTCCTCTAGGTGGTACAGTCCACCCAGGTCTCTCCTCTAGGTGGTACGGTCTACCCAGGTCTCTCTATAGGTGGTACAGTCTACCCAGGTCTCTCCTCTAGGTGGTACAGTCTACCCAGGTCTCTCCTATGAGTGAAGTCCGTGCTGGTGGATCAGTCTGGTTTACCGCTCATGAGAACACCCTAAAATCTGTACGATGAGACGATGTCCCACAGTTAAGACACCTAACCTACAGTATCTTCCACCATTGGTGCCGTCATTGGCTGCCTGCTGTGGTGCAATGCAGCACAGCAGGCAGCCCCATGAGGGGTTAATAGAGTATGATGATAAAAATAAAAAAAACATAAGAATACAATGTGTCTGAGTTGACGGTGGTGTGTGAAGTGGGACCCAAATGCAATGCCAGTTTACTGGAGGAAATGAAGAACCAATTAGAACTGTGTCGTGTGGTGCATCGATGGCGCCAAGGTTCGGACCTCCACGCATCCGAATCCGCTGCTACACGAGCCCCCTGGATAAGTCCATCGAGCTCTCCTCGAGAGACAACGAAAAACACCTTCGCTTTATCGGAGGTGAATGGAGCTTAACGGGGTGACAAAGGGGACTAGGTGTAGAAGCTCGGCAGTATGATGGGGAAACAGAAGGATGAAACTCTGCCAGAAGGCAGGGTGCACCAGGAGCCAGAGTAAGAGCTCAGCAGGATGAGGGTCAGAGCTATGCAGCACAACAGGAAGGCAGGGTGCACCAGGAGCCAAAGGATTGCAGGGGATGCAGACGAATGCTCCAGCAGGAAAGTGAGGGACACCAGGGGTTAAATAATCCAAAGGGAATTAAGGCACACCTGGGGGTTGGGACCAGGTGCTGCTGGTGGACCAGTCTGGTTTACCGCTCATGATACTCCCAAGATGTAAACACAACACCAAACATCCTAACAACAAACACCGGACAGGCGCTGACCCCCTCTGACTCCACACCCCTCTCTCTCTCTCTGACTCACAGTGCTGAAGGTTGCTACAGGATTTTAATTGGTTTAATAAACTGTTCCATAAAGCGACTCCACGGCTCGAGATGCACCTTGATTTGAATGTAGGTCTAATTTTGGGTCGATAGAATTTTTTCTCCAGTGAGATTCTGTGTATGGTGAACTTCTCTGTCCTGAAGTAACTCTTTAAAGAGACGGCTGCTTCACACTCAGGAGTAAACCGGTCCAGTGAGAGCTGGAGAACACGGCTCGATGACCCAACCAGACCATGTCATCGGTAAAAAGCAGAGACCCAGTCCTGAGGTCACCAAACTGGATCCCTCCAATGGTTTTGATGTGTTGATTTGATTCCTTTTGAGGACCCTTCGGTGTGAATCACTGTCTTGTTAATAAAGACGGCTTTAGAGAATCATTGGTTCGTGGTGAAACTCAAGATTTTATTAGATCGAAATGGACTTTGTCATAAAAAACACTTTTATAAAATAAATCAAAGCCTCTGGATTTTTGGTCTGATTTAATCTGAAGATGTTACGAAGCTGCTGTGATGATTCTGTGTGGAATCTGTATGACATGGAAACACATTCCTGTTCTGTTTGAAACACAATGAAACTTTGCATATTAACTTAAATATTATTCAAATATACAGAAAGGTTTTTTTTTTGTTCAAACATACAAAAAATGAGAAAAACTTCTCTAATTCTTTGTTTGTTAAAACAAAAACTTCCTGATTTTAGATTTAGATTTTTCAAACTTCCTCCTCTGAGCGCGTTCATCAGCATCTGCTCAGAGAGTTTCTCATTCTGAAGGAACATCGCTGCAGGACGGATCAACATGGAGATCTATGGCAACTGTTCTTCCAAATCCAGCCCGAACAATCCAACTTCCACAGGTAAACAACTTCCATGTTCTAATAATTAAACTGTTTCATCATGGAAAAGTTTTCAGTGTTTTCTGGACTGTGTGTTTGGTGATCGAGACGTTTCGACTTCCATCCAGAAATCACTTTCAATCTGAATGAAATGATTAAATCTCAATCATCAGATTGAAAATGATTTCCTGATGGAAGTCGAAAGGTCTCGATCATCAAACACAAAGTCCTGCAGACACTTTGAAGACTATTCACTCCTGGAGGAATGAGGGGTTACACGGACTTGTGTTTAATGTTTTTTATAATTCGCTTTCCTTCCTTCATCTTCGGAGGCATCGATCCCAAACAGGATGAGACCACTGAGCGAAACCCACCACAGATGAAAACACAGGACCAAATACAAGGTGGATGAGACACAATAAAATCTGTTTAATTTTCTCTACAATACTCTGGTGTTACTGAATCAAAGTTACTCCACAGCCTTTAAAACCTGTCTCTCTACGTTGTGGTTAAACTGTTCAACCTGTGTTTATAGAACGTCGTGTGGTTTGATCAAGTTTTTTTTCTCTCCTCTAGAAATCCTTGCAGAGGACCAGTTTCCTCGTCTTGGTCTCCTGGTCAAGGTTTTAGTAACACTTTGTGTACTCCTGCTGGTGGTTCTGTTTGCCGTCATCATCAACAGTGAGTTTTGTTTCATCCAGATCGAGCAAATAAAATCCATCTTTAGTTTATGTTAGTTTGGGAGGATCGAGAGGAAGAGAAAAAATAAACTGTCAGGTTGAGTGTGGGGTTGAGGACACAAGCACCGGACAGGATGCAGTTTAACAAATTTATTTCTCAGAATAATCTTAGCATCAATAAAAAACTCAGGAACAAACTAAGACGTCTAACTGTGGTATAGATGAAGACGCAAGCAGACAGCCCAGAAGAGAAACAGAGACAAGACACACATTACATCCACATTCAGGAGGGGGAGACATACGACACATGTGAGACACATTGGGGGAATTAGGCAATCACGAGGAAGGAGAAGTCCAGACACCAGAAATGAAAAGGAGGTCAAAATAAAACAGGAAGTAAACCTAAACAACCTGAAACCCTGACACAAACCCTGCCAAGGTGGGAGAAAGAAGGCAAATCTACGAGCGGGTCGAGCTCTTTCCACTGAATTTAATTTCTTTAAGAGACCAGCAGACATCTTCAAGTTGTAATCCAGTTCACCCATTGATCTGTTGACCTCCAACCATCTTGATGTTTAGAAACCAAACGGCCTCTAAGACCTCACCATGTCTGTGGGTTTCCTTCGTCACAGTCTGAGTAGAAACTTTCCAGGCCAATCAGCAGAAACCTGATGATCAATAATCCACATCTTCAACAGGGAGCGCTAAGAGGAGCATGAGTTTCAAACCCTTGGAAAAGGGTTTTGACCTGCAGGGAATGAACCATTCTCTAAACATTCTTAAGGTCAGAAAAAATTTGAGACCAGCTGCTCAGGCTGGAATTTAAAGTTCATTTGGCACCTGTCAGGCTTGAGAACGTCCCCATAGTTACAGGAAGTTTGGTTATTAACCATACTAACATTAACCTCACTTCTCCTCCCACTGGGGCTACCCAAGATTCACCAGTCTGTCGTTTTCTTTATTTTCAGTCAACGTCACCTCAAACCATTGTGAAAAAGACGTCAACTTTCTCAAAGAAAGAAATGATCAGCTGATGATTGAAAACCAGGCCTGGGAGAAACAGAGCGAGCAGCTGAGGAGAGGCCGAGACCACCTGAACAGAACTCTGGAAAACATGATGTCCCTGTCTTCGTATCAGAGTGAGTTCTGAAGAAATAAAACCGGTGGTTTAAGACGTTCAGATAAAGTTCTTTCTAAAATATTTATTCTCGTCACATCTGATTTGATCAAATTTACAAACCATTTAAGTTTAAATAATAAAACTTCTGTCTGTTTTTATTTTATGAATACAGAAGGTGAGCCGTGCCGTAAGGGTTGGATTTACTACCAGAAGAAGTGCTACCTGTTTTATGAAGATCATCCCTGGATGACCTGGACCCAAAGTCGTCAGTATTGCCAGAAGAAACAAGCAGACCTGGTGGTTATTGATGATCTGAAAGAACAGGTGAGTTTTAGTTAAAAATAAACATAAATCTATTCCAAAAAAACATGGAGAAAATAATTCATTTAAATGTTTTAATGTTTACCACTTTAAAAACAGCTAAAATCAGAGGTTTGGTTTCTAAAACAGATTTAAGGGTTCTTATCCATGCATGTGTTTCCAGTAGGTTAGATTATTGTTAATGGTCTGAACAAAAAGGCTTTAAAACAGCTGCAGTTTATTCAAAATGCTGCTGCTCGAGTCCTAACAAGAACTAGAAAATATGATCACATTAGTCCTGTGCTCAAGTCTCTGCACTGGCTTCCTGTGGCTCAGAGAATAGACTTTAAAGCTGCTCTGATTGTGTTTAAGTCTCTCCATGGTCTAGCACCAAAGTTAGTACCTTATGAACCATCTAGAACTCTGAGGACCTCTGGGACCGGCCTCCTGCTGGTGTCTAGAGTCAGGACTAAACATGAACCATCTAGGACTCTGAGGACCTCTGGGACCGGCCTCCTGCTGGTGTCTAGAGTCAGGACTAAACATGGACCATCTAGAACTCTGAGGACCTCTGGGACCGGCCTCCTGCTGGTGTCTAGAGTCAGGACTAAACATGAACCATCTAGAACTCTGAGGACCTCTGGGACCGGCCTCCTGCTGGTGTCTAGAGTCAGGACTAAACATGAACCATCTAGAACTCTGAGGACCTCTGGGACCGGCCTCCTGCTGGTGTCTAGAGTCAGGACTAAACATGAACCATCTAGAACTCTGAGGACCTCTGGGACCGGCCTCCTGCTGGTGTCTAGAGTCAGGACTAAACATGAACCATCTAGAACTCTGAGGACCTCTGGGACCGGCCTCCTGCTGGTGTCTAGAGTCAGGACTAAACATGAACCATCTAGAACTCTGAGGACCTCTGGGACCGGCCTCCTGCTGGTGTCTAGAGTCAGGACTAAACATGGAGAAGCTTCCTGAGGCTGTGAGACAGGCCTCTACTGTGACCATGTTTAAATCTAGGCTGAAAACACTTCTGTTTAATTGTGCTCTTGATTAACTACTTTTTTTTATCTGTTTTAATGATTTTATTTATTTATTTTTTAAACTTTTTGATTCTATGTTTTGTGATTTTAATGCATTCTTTTTTTTTTCATTCTTGTGAAGCACTTTGAATTACATTTTGTATGAATTGTGCTTCGAATAAACTTGCCTTGCCTTACAGGAATTTATTAGCAAGTACGTCAGGTTTGACACGTACTCCATTGACGTGTACTGGATAGGTCTGCGTAAATTTGGCAGCAAATGGATCTGGATCGATGGACACGAGAACACACTGCCGTAAGAAAACACTACATTTTCTCACTTTTATTAAAGAGTTTTAGATATTTTCAGAAAAGATTTTGTTGAAACATCAGCAGACGGTAGGACCAGGACTTTACTTTGGTTCCAACCTGCAGTGTGTGTGTTTGATATGTCATATTGACAGAGACGGTAGGACCAGGACTAGAATCAGATCCTTTTAAACTCTTCTAAAGAACTTTTAATTCAAATTAAGACGAGTTGAGAGAAAGTCACTTATTTACATGCAGTGATCAATAAAGTATCAGTATTTATGAACTGAGACTCTTAGGATGGGAATTATTTTGTGTTTGTATTGATTTTTTTGTTTGCTTTTTAAGGTTCTGGTACAGTCTAAGGTACGGTACACGTGTAATCGTGATCAGTGGACGACGCGCCACAAACAGCTGGTTTGCTCTGAATGAATCTTATCATGTAAGATTCATCTGTGAGGCTGACGAAATGATTTGGTTCATGTAATTAAAACACATCAAACAATCTGCTAACGATTTAACGACATGATTTAGTAACTTTGCTGAAATCAAAATCATGCTTAATAACAAATGAAACATTTATGATTTATTTACATTTTTTTAGCTTTGCTTTTAAAGAAATGTCTGCTTGTTTTCTTTTTTTTTTCACCATAATTTGTTCTATTCTTTTAAATTTCTTTAAATATGATATTTTTAATGCTTTAACCTGTGAATTAAAATCAGACTCATTGTGTTTTTCAGAAATTTTTGATCTTCTTTGTTATTTTATTGGATTTTATTAAAAAATTACTGTAAATTAAAATAAATAAGCTTAAAAAAACGGATGGGTTTTTGTTTTTGTTGGAAAAATTGAAAACAGCAAAATTTGTCAAAGAACATATTAGTTCAGGGACCGAGGAGGTACCCTCTAGCTCCTCAGGGACCGAGGACGTACCCTCTAGCTCCTCAGGGCCAAGAACGTACACTCTAGCACCTCAGGGACCAAGGAGGTACCCATTAGCTCAGGGGTGGGCAATTAATTTTTATCAGGGGCCGCATGAGAAGCCTAAATTGTGTCAGAGGGCCACCAACTTTCTTTGATTGTAAAATACATAGTTGGTACTGATAATCAGAAGAATAAAGCACTCTGTAAATATGTATATTAGGTTATGTGAAACTGGTTAAATAAGAAAAACAATTATTGAACCAGTGCAATTTATTTTTTAACTTGTTAATCTCCACAAACAATAACTTGTAATGCTTTCCACCTCATGTTACCTCTTCAGTGAGAATAATCCAGTCTGTTCTGGGCTTGAACAAGGGACAGCTGAGAGGTGGTCATCAGTCATAGAGGATCTGTGTTTGGATTTGTTGAACTTCATAACTGAGAATGTCTGTTCACATTGATAGGTAGATCCAAAGAGGACTAGGATCCTCTGAGCATGCCTCCTCAGGTGTGGAAAGTTCTCCTCTTTGAGGGCGGGGTAAAAGTCTATGACGTGCATACGTAGCGACGTGACGCTTTTCAAAACAAAATAAAAATGAAATTTCAAAATAAAAGTTATAAAAAGTTTAATTTATGGTGTTTACGATTGGCCTCACGCGGACCAGACAGGGACCGAGGGGGTACCCGCTAGCTCCTCAGGGACCGAGGACGTACCCTCTAGCTCCTCAGGGACCGAGAACGTGCCCTCTAGCTCCTCAGGGATCGAGGACGTGCCCTCTAGCTCCTCAGGGACCGAGGACGTACCCTCTAGCTCCTCAGGGATCGAGGACGTACCCTCTAGCTCCTCAGGGACCGAGGACGTGCCCTCTAGCTCCTCAGGGCCCGAGGACGTACCCTTCTCAGGGAAGGAGGACGTACCCGCTAGCTCAGAGGTGTCAAAAGTACCAACATTTTCTGATCAGGTAGAAGTATACGTACCGAGTTAAAAAACTACTTTAGTAAAAGTAGAAGTATCAACTCAAGTTTTTTACTCAACTTTTGTTAAAGTAGAAAAATAAAAGTAATTTTTAACAAAAGCTTATGAAGATATTTTTAATGATCACATGCTTAAAGGAGCAGAAAATATGACTAAATGATTAAGTGAAACTTCAAGAATCAGAAACATTCTTTTCTTCATAATCTTTAATGGAAATCGATGTTAATATTACTTCAAGAACCACAATTCAAACCAACATGTGGAGGTGAGCTTAGTTCTATGTGAGAAACTGTGATATGAATTAGAATATTAATAATTATACAATCATAATCATGTTGAAATATGGACATACAAAGTACTGGTGTTTTCTAACTTCTGAGTTTATGGTATTAGCCTTGGTGTTTTGAAAAATACTCCAACACACACACACACACACACACACACACACACACACACACACAAACACACACACTCAGAAATAATCATTTTTCTGATGAGATAAAAAGTCCCGCCTCTTTAATAAAAAACAAAACATCTTGTCCTCGTTTTTAAGTTCATTCAGACCCTTAGAGACCAATCAAGGATTACACTCGTCCTACAAGGACTTGGACTCCCGACCTCCAGTCCTCTAGGTTTTCAGACCTCCCGACCTCCAGTCCTCTAGGTTTTCAGACCTCCAGACCTCCAGTCCTCTAGGTTTTCAGACCTCCAGACCTCCAGACTTCCAGTCCTCTAGGTTTTCAGACCTCCAGACCTCCAGACCTCCAGTCCTCAAGGTTTTCAGACCTCCAGACCTGAAGTCCTCTAGGTTTTCAGACCTCCAGACCTCCAGACCTCTAGGTTTTCAGACCTCCAGACCTCTAGGTTTTCAGACCTCCAGACCTCCAGTCCTCTCGGTTTTCAGACCTCCAGTCCTCCAGCACCATGAGGACTCTGCAGACCTTCCTGATCCTCCTGGTCCTCGCTGCAGGATCAACGCAGGCCTACCGACCGGTCCTCATCGTGCACGGCATCATGTACGGATCGTTAGAGTTCGTTAAACTCTCTCAGTTCATCAGTGAGGTACCAACGCACTGTGTGTGTGTGTGTGTGTGTGTGTGTGTGTGTGTGTGTGTGTGTGTGTGTAAAGACGTCACCTCTCCCTCCCCCCTCCAGGTACACCCCGGGACCCCCGTCATCGCCATCGACATCTACAACAACGTTGCCAGTTTGACCCCCATGTGGAAACAAAGCAACGACTTCTCAAAGCTGATGAGAGACGTGATGCGTTCCCATCCTGAAGGAGTTCATCTGATCTGCTTCTCACAAGGTCTCACACACACACACACACACACATACACACACACACACACACATACATACAGTACATACTGTATATACACACACATACCTACACACACACAGGAGAGACGTGATGCGTTCCCATCCTGAAGGAGTTCATCTGATCTGCTTCTCACAAGGTCTCACACACACACACACACACACACATACACACACACACACACACACACACACACACACACACACACACACACGTACACACATCCAGATCCAGGCATCTGGTTAGGATGCCTCCCTCTCTGGTGAGGTGTTCCGTCCCACCAGGAGGAGACCCAGAGGCAGACCCCGGGAACCCCTCAGGAATCTCCTGGGTGAGCTGGAGGATGCAGTCGGGGTGAGAGAAGTCTGGGGTTCCCCTCTGAGGGTGTTGCCATGGTAACCCGGCCCCAGATAAGCGGAAGACGATGGACCCTCACAATGTTGGGTTTCACTTGCTCCACAGTGGGCAGGTATTTTTTTATTTTACCCAGAGTGGGGCGAGCTACATCCTGGAGTCCATCTGTGGGGCGACTAAAACTTTTAATCTGGGCCCCCTGACGTAAGGACCCCTAACGTAAGGACCGCTAACGTAAGGACCCCTAACGTAAGGACCGCTAACGTAAGGACCCCTAACGTAAGGACCCCTAACGTAAGGACCCCTAACGTAAGGACCCCTATCGTAAGGACCCCTAACGTAAGGACCCCTAACGTAAGGACCCCTAACGTAAGGACCCCTAACGTAAGGACCCCTAACGTAAGGACCGCTAACGTAAGGACCCCTAACGTAAGGACCGCTAACGTAAGGACCCCTAACGTAAGGACCCCTAACGTAAGGACCCCTAACGTAAGGACCGCTAACGTAAGGACCCCTAACGTAAGGACCCCTAACGTAAGGACCCCTATCGTAAGGACCCCTAACGTAAGGACCGCTAACGTAAGGACCCCTAACGTAAGGACGTAGATGGTTTTCCTGGATAATTTGATGATACCATCTCCAGGAGGTCTGATCTGTCGGGCGGTTCTCTCCATCATGAACGACCACAATGTTCACACCTTCATCTCTCTGGCGTCTCCGCTGGTCGGACAATATGGAGGTAAGAACCACTCCCCCTCCCCGTTCCTCTCACCCCTCTGTGACCTCTAACCTCCTCCTTCTCCCTACAGAACCTGAAGATCTGACCCAGGGGTTCCCTGACTCAGTGACTGGTGTCCTGGACCCGGTCTGCAGGAACTCGTTTGGAAAACATCTTCCTGCCTGCAGCTTGTGGATCAGTAAGTGAGCCGTGTCCCCCTTGGTCTGATACACCTGACAGCTCCTCACCCCCTTCCCTTACAGACCTCAGCAACGCCTCAAATCGAACCCCCATGAAAGAGTCTCTGCACCGCCTCTGCTACACCCGCTACGGTCAGCAGGTATCTCTGTGTAACTACTGGAACGGTGAGTCCTGAGGAGGGACGGGCACGATCACGTGAGGGTACAGAAAAGTCTTCAGAGGGTCTTCTGGACAGTGTGTTTGATGACCGAGACGTTTCCTTTTTAATCTGAGAACTGGTTCTAGATAAACTAACCTGAGGTTGTCCGACCTCTAAGGAGGGGCTAACACAGGGGTGGGCAAACTTTTTGATTTGGGGGTCACATTGAGTTCTAACATCTGACAACGGGGCGGATGGATGGCATGCTTTGGTAACCTCACCTTTTTCTCTTCTTCTTCTTCTCCTTCCATCATCTCCCTTCAGGGGGCGCCACAGCAAGTCAGTTTCTTCCATCTAACCCTATCTTCTGCATCCTCTTCAGTCACACCAACTATCTTCATGTCTTCCTTCACTGTATCCATGAACCTCCTCTTTGGTCTTCCTCTAGTCCTCTTTCCAGGTGGTTCCAAACCCAGCATCCTTCTTCTTCCGATGTAATCCCTCCACAGTGGGTCCAATCCCACTGAGCTCATGCCTAGGTCTCCTTGGGGAAGACAAGTAATCCTAAAACCTAGATTTAGACGCTTCTTAACTTCATAATGGCTCAGTGAGTAGGGCGACCGCCCTGTAACCGGAGGGTTGCCAGTCCGATCCCCCGACAGGAGTTCATGCCGAGATGTCCTTAAGCAAGACACCGACTCACAGACTTCCTACAGACGACAAATAAATTATTGTTATTTTGACTCCGCCCTCACCCGTACCCTCACAGACCCCCACCATCGGGACAAATACCTGCGTTACAACAACTTCCTGCCCCTCCTGAACGGAGAGAGACCCCACAGCAAGATGGAAGGTAAGGGGGCGTATGGAGGGAGAGAGAGACGGGATTCGGGGGTTGGGGGTCGGTAGACTGGGGTCCACATGGTCGCTTATTTTGATGTTTTCCAGAATGGAAGAAAAACTTCCTGCGAATCAAGAAACTGGTTCTGATTGGTGGACCTGACGATGAGGTCATTATACCCTGGCAGTCCAGGTGGGTTTCCATTAAGCTGAATGGGGAGGAGCTTAATAATACATCCCATAATAAAAACGTTAAGTGTTTTGTTTCTGCTTTGCAGCATCTTTGGTTTCTATGATGACAATGAAATGATGGTAGAAATGAAGAAGCAGAAGGTGAGTGTGTGGGCGTCTCCGCGGGGGGTTTACAGGACGGGGTGTGGGATCGTTATGGCGGCGCTCGGAGTCCCGTGTCTCTGACGGAGCTTGTGGCGGGTCTGGTCCATTCCCGGAGTCCTGCTGCCACCATCCTGGGACCCATCCCGCATTTTACAGCCCCTGCTACCTCATCTGAAGTTGTGTCATGACGGTGGTGAAGCAGAACCCAGATGCAAAGCCAGTTTTAACTGGTCGTAGAGCCTAGCAGGACCAGAGGTAGAGTTCAACAAGGTTACCAAGATTAGGGTGAGGGACTCGACGAAGGAGCTCAGCAAGATGACGAGGAACCAGAAAACCAGGATGAGGGTGAAGGATAAGAACAGGAGGGTGCACCATCATGGCTTCATGACAGCAGCACAGCAGGCCAGTCGCAGGCCAGAGCATATCCCGGCTTTTTAAGACAAGAGGCAGGGTACACCCCGGACAGGTCGCTGGTCTGTTACAGGGTCATGCACACAACACACACACACACACAAAACCATTACACACGCTCATTCCTAGGAGCAATCTTATAGCAGCCAATCAACCTAACATGTATGTTGTTGGGGGTTGAGAGGAAGCTGGAGAAAACCCACACATACACGGGTAGAACATGCAAACTACACACAGAAAGGACAGTGTTTCAAGCCTCACCCCCACAAAAGGACTTGAACCCTGACCATGTTGCTGTGAGGCCACTGTTCAGCCCAACTCTCTGATGAGAAAAATTTATAAAAACATCCCAAAATTTGGAAAAAAAAATGTAGAAAATTGAAAATGTTAAAAATAATGAATGAAGTGAGCTGCAGGAAACAGAACCGGTCTGGACTGGATCAGATCTCCACAACAGTGGATAAGAATGAAGGACAAGAAAAAAAAAAAGAATGAAGGACAAGAAAAAAAAAAAAAGAATGAAGGACAAGAAAAAAAAGAATTAAGGACTAGAAAAAAAAAAGAATGAAGGACAAGAAAAAAAAAAAAGAAGGACAACTCTTCATCATGGAAACAAAATGAGAATATCTTCCTACAGATAAGATTAGAAGAGAGCATGGAACCGGGTCACCGTGACACTGAGCTGGAACCAGCTCCGTAGTTCATAGTGGTTTGTTCCAACCAGTGGCTGCATGCGTTAAAAAGAGGGTCGGGGGCGGAGCTTAATCACTCCATGGTTGGCTCAGATGGTGGGGCGGGGTCAGACCTGCGGGTCCAAATGATCGGTGGAGTCAGGCTTCAGGAAGATCGTCACATCCTGTGAAGCTTCTTCTAGGATCCAGACGAGATGGGAACCAGTGAATCAGAATGAACTTTGTTGTCTAGGCGACAAACCAGAGCTGTGGACGCAAGGTTATTGGTTCCTGTCGTGGCGGCTGATGGACGCCGGCAGTGAGGGATGTCGTTAAGCCGAGGTAGGGGTCTTACCGCGCCTTCTTGGCCTGTGGGACTCCTGAAGCAGCTGGCAGGTAGTTTAGGGAGGGCATGGAGAGCTTCTGACCTCGACTCGGGATGTTGTGAATCGTTTTGTTTTCATTTCGTCTTCTGAACCGTTGTGTGGGTGGGGAGCCCTATCTCCGCTGATTCAAGGTGAGAGGCAGGGTACACTCCGAACAGGACGCCATTATGTTGCAGGCCACACACACACACAACCATTCACACACACACTCATTCGTAGCAGCCAATCAACCTAACGTGTATGTTTTTGGAGGAAACCAGAGAAAACCCACACATACACGAGGAGAACATGCAAACTACACACAGAGAGGATAGTGTTCCAAGCCTTGGGCCCCACTCCAGGACTCAAACCCCTGACCTTCTTACTGTGAGGTCGACGGGCAACCCTGTTCATTTTAACAAAAGAATAAAAAATGAGTATTTTTTTTTAAAAATATGAATGAAGTGAAAAAGAATAAAAGTCAAAAATATTATGTTTTTTTAAACTAATTTAAATGGAATCTTATTTTGTGATTATTTTTAATCCACATCTTGAATCTGTTCTGGTTTTACAATAAGACCCTTTGTGGCTCTAAAACCACGAGTTTAAAATAAGGACATGTGACACCTATCACCCCCCACCCCCACACCGCCTCAGCTGATATTATATTTAGAGGCTATTTTAACGTTTCTACGGTAACCAGAGAGTGTTTCTCATGTTCTATCGGCTTCTTGTTTTAAAGACACAGCGGATAAAATTACAAATGAAGTAGATTCATTATTATTAATAATAAGAGGCTGCGGCTCGAGTCCAAAAGTGGCTTTTAAGGTGGAGTGCCCTCTGCAGGTCAGGGACAGGGTCCTGCCTCAAGTGGAGCAAATTAAGTAACTCAGAATCTTGTTCATGGTGAGGGAAGAATGGAACGGAAGATCAGCAGACGGATTGTTATGGTGTCTGCAGTAATTAGGACGCTGCATCAGTCCTTCATGGTGAAGAAAGAGCTGGTTACCCTCACCATGGTAACCAGGATCTACATTCCTACCCTCACCATGGTAACCAGGATCTACGTTCCTACCCTCACCATGGTAACCAGGATCTACATTCCTACCCTCACCATGGTAACCGGGATCTACGTTCCCACCCTCACCATGGTAACCAGGATCTACGTTCCCACCCTCACCATGGTAACCAGGATCTACATTCCTACCCTCACCATGGTAACCAGGATCTACATTCCTACCCTCACCATGGTAACCAGGATCTACGTTCCTACCCTCACCATGGTAACCAGGATCTACGTTCCTACCCTCACCATGGTAACCAGTGTGGGTTGTGACCGAAAGAACAAGTTCGTGGATCCATGCGGCTGAAATGATCTTCCTCTGCAGGGTGGCTGGGCTCTCACTCAGAGATGGAGAAGGGAGCTCTGCCATCCGGGAGGAGCTTCGAGGAGAGCCCTTGCTCCTCTGGGTCGAAAGAAGCCAGATGTGCATCTGGTTAGGATGCCTCCCTTGCTGGTGAGACGTTCTGTCCCACCGGCAGGAGACCCAGAGACAGACCCAGGACTTGTTGGAGAGTCGATGTCTCACAGCTGGTCAGGGAACACCTCGGGATCCTCCTAGGTGAGCTCGAGGATGCCGCCCAGAAAAGCCTGGGTTTCCCGTCTGAGGCTGTCGCCCCCAGCGACCTGTCCTCGGATAACCAGAAGACGAAGAAACGCAACGTAACTCAAGGGGGTGGAAAAGCTCAAAGGTTACTGGTGTACGTGTGCCCTGTGCTCCACCAGAGTATCCAATAGAAACTTTGAAAAGAATCATAATAATTAAATAAGAACAATCATCATTTTATTGTCGTTTTCTTTTTCTAAAGTTTTACGAAGACGACTTGTTCGGTTTGAAGACGTTGGATCTTCGTGGAGACGTTGAGACGTGCGTCCACGGTGGTGTGTCTCACTCTGCGTGGCATTCCAACCTCACCTTGTTCTCCACCTGTATAGAAAAATGGCTGACATGACGTCTTTGATGGAGAATCCTGGAACTAAAAAGTTTTTATTTATTTAAAATTCTCTTTAATTTTTTTTATTTTTTGGTGGAAATTTTTGTTAAATTTTGTAGGGGATTTTTTTCCCCAATCTTTTTTATGTTGATTTTTTAATTCATGTATTTATTTATTTTTTACTTTAAATCACAAAAATATTAAATATTTTAATTAGTAAATAAATTTTAAAAAATCGGAACAAATGAAAAAAATAAATAATTTTACTGTAAAAGTTTCTGTTTGAAATTAAAAATATATATATAATTAACATGAACTTTTCTAATAAACGTGTTTTTATTGGGTGAATAAAAACGTTCATGAGCTTCTGGAGCATCACTGATTTATTAGAAAATTAAATGAACATCAGTGCGCACACGCGCACGCACACACACACACACACACACACACACACACACACACACACACACACACACACACACACACACACACACACACACAGCACCTGGACCCCGTTTCAAGAAGGAGGTTTTGTTGAAACTCAAGGTTTGTTAAACCCAGAATATGGAAAACTCAGACTTTTCAGTTTCAAAAAGGGAGGTAACTTAAACCAGTGAAAGCGGGGTAAGTTAAACCGGTTTCAAGAAGAGAGTTAATCAAAACTCAGAGTCGGTTACTAGGGCAACTGACTCAGCAAACCAAACCAGGTCGGGAGCAGGTTTATTTGGGGAAACCCAGAGTTTCTCTCGGTCTCCGCTCCTTTTTAAAGTGAACAGGATTTAAATAGGTCTTCCTTGTTTAATCTGTTTCTACATTAATAGATAAATTGCAGAAATTTCCCCGATGAGGGAAAAATAAAGTCTGTAAAAATAAAAAAAAACACCTGTTTCCTTCACACAGAGACGACATGTCCGTTTCTAGATGATCCTGTAGATGAGGAAGCTGGATTCATTCACAGGGAAATGAATTTATGACACAAAATAATTTTGAGACAGAGAGTTAATTTTCTATCATCTCTTCATTCATGTTTATTTGAGCGGTACCGTTTTTCTTGAGACTCCATAACATACATTAATAATCTTATTGTCTGCAGAAGGACATCCAGCTCTGTCTGTTAGAAATATGAAGACCTCTTTGTTTGTTCCTGTTTCCATGGTGACTCCTAATGTCTGCACTCCATTGATCAGAGCTCTTTATTCTCAAGGTGCATTTTTGTCAAACTCTGAGTCAATCAACTATAAGTTGATTAAACCAACTGTTTTCATCTGATCTGAAACCGAAAACTCAGAGTTTTCAATCCCAGAGTTGACCAACTCAAGGTTCCTCCCCTCACCATGGTAACCAGGATCTACGTTCCTACCCTCACCGTGGTAACCAGGATCTACGTTCCTACCCTCACTTTGGTAACCAGGATCTACGTTTCTACCCTCACCGTGGTAACCAGGATCTACATTCCTACCCTCACCATGGTAACCAGGATCTACGTTCCTACCCTCACCATGGTAACCAGAATCTACGTTCCTACCCTCACCATGGTAACCAGGATCTACGTTGCTACCCTCACCATGGTAACCAGGATCTACGTTTCTACCCTCACCATGGTAACCAGGATCTACGTTCCTACCCTCACCATGGTAACCAGGATCTATGTTTCTACCCTCACCATGGTAACCAGGATCTACGTTTCTACCCTCACCATGGTAACCAGGATCTACGTTCCTACCCTCACCATGGTAACCAGGATCTATGTTCCTACTTCACCAAGGTAACCAGGATCTATGTTCCTACTTCACCATGGTAACCAGGATCTACGTTCCTACCCTCACCATGGTAACCAGGATCTATGTTCCTACTTCACCATGGTAACCAGGATCTACGTTCCTACCCTCACCATAGTAACCAGGATCTACGTTCCTACCCTCACCATGGTAACCACGATCTACGTTCCTACCCTCACCATGGTAACCCTCACCGTAGACAAACAGAAGGGTTACAAGCCCCCATTTACAGAGGGTGAATACAAACAGCATCAGCACCCTGCTCTCAAGGGGTGAGGGTAAACAAAGGTGAAACACCGTCACCAAGCTATAGTTCACGAACTAATCTCAGGGATCAGTGGGGTCTGAAAATAAAACACAGAATAAAAGACACTCTTGAATTATAAAATAAAAAAGTATAGAAGGTACAGCAGCCATTTTAACGCGTTAATTTAAAAAATTACGTCGCATTTTAATGCGTTAAAAAATGAACGCAATTAAATATGACGTATTAACGGTGGCGAGCCAATGACTGCGCATTTGAATTTTGGCTCTTTAAAGGACCCGTAGTCTCGGTCGTGCTTACATCGCCTGCGCTAGAAGTTGTCTTCAGACATGGGCAAGGCCCGAAGAAAAGTCAAAGAATTAAAAGGCAAGTTTTTATACAAAAATAATAGAGACGGGACAATAAATAAAAACGTAGTCATTTGTAGTTTTTTTTTTTTTTTCAAAAAGGAGTTCTCCTACAACCGGAGCAACTCTAGTCTGACGTGCCATCTAATCGATTTCTGTTGTCAAGGGGCGGATATTATAATCTTTTGCTTTCTTCTGTACCTTTTCATTCATCTTTTACTGAAAATCTTTTTTAAGATGCGGTTGTTTGTTCTTTTGTTTTGATTCGAAAAATAAATAAATAAACTTCCTCTGTTGCTAGTGCGGCTACCGGGAAGCTCGCTCCGCCAAACCAAGCTAGCTGAATTTGGCAAGCGAAGGAGCAAATCTACAACAAAGAAATGAACAAATACGATCACAAAGTGGGTCGCTGCTGATTGCAGAATAATTTCTATCGTTGAAGATAAGGGTCTACAGGGGGCGTTCCAGGTAACGGCGTCACTGTTCAGCTACTGGCTGAAGAAGACATAATGTTGTCTGTTGTTAGCGCCCCCTGGTGTTTGATTTCAGAGATTTGATTTATTTAACTGTATTGTTTGGTTTACAGATTTATTTTATTTTAAACTTTGTTGCTGTATTTGTTTGACTTTTTAAAAAATGCACCTGGGCCTCATTTAAAAAAAAAAGTTTAAGAAACTTTGAGTTTAAATGTAAACCTTGACCCTGAGTTTTCGGATTCAGATCAGCTGAAAACAGTTGATTGACTCAGAGTTTAAAAAATGCACGTTGAGAATAAAAAGCCCTGATCAATAGAGTGCAGATATTAGGAGTCACCATGGAAACAGTGATTCTATGGTTACTGTTTGAAAACAAAGAGGTCTTCATATTTCTAACAGATGGATGTCCTACTATGAGCACATACAATGAGAACACATAGATATTTAGTAAAAATCAAATCCCACTGAGTTCGTGGCAGTGCACAAATTTCTCCATTGAAGGATGAATAAAGTATTTTTTTTATTTTATTGTTGTCATATTCCAGTAAAGTAGGGAATCATTCTTCTTCAATCATCTGAGGAGTTACTCTAGTAATTACAAACAAGACCAATATTTGTAAGAATTAAAAGTACTTTGCCAGTCTACAGCGGGCAGGGCTTAGATTCTAAACATCTTCCATCTAAGCACCTCCTCTCATGTAATCTTTCAGAAATCAAGTCAGTCACCTTCTTAACCATCTATCCCTTATGGGGTGCGGGGAATGTCGGAGCCCATCCCGGCTGACCACCGCTGGGTACACCCTGAACAATTCTCTAGTCTGTCAAGAGGCCAAACACATACACACTCATTCCTTGGGGCAGTTTGGCACTGGCCAACGAACCAACATGCATGTTTTTGGTGGGTGGGAGGAAACTGGAGAAAACCCACGCAGACACAAGGGAGAACATGTAAACTCCACACAGAAAGACCAGTGTTCCAAGCCTCGTCCCCACCCCTGACTCAAACCCACGACCTTCTTGCTGTGAGGCCACTGTGCTACCCACTGCGCCACCGTGCCGCCTCCAGAAATCAAGTAATCTTCAGAAAGAGAAAAAGGCATTAGCTTCTAAACCTATCAGACCGTACACAGTGAACCAAGCTTAATGTAACAACACAAAAGAGTTTTAGTAACACTAAAGCTACTTCAACAACAGCTTCTGATTCTACTCATTAAAGGAGTTCAGTTTAGACAAGTCTTGTTGCGGTAAAAAAAAAAAAAAGTCTCCTGTAAACATACTATGTCCGATTTAACAAGAAGATTTTCAATAACCAAACAGCGAGAGTTATCTGCCGCGCTATTTCAGTCATAGGCCACGACTGTCGTAGGACAAAACTTGTAATTCTATTGTGACGTTATTCAACTACTGTAGTGCCAGATGCACCCGGCCTGTTACCAACACGTTGTGGCTCATAATATCGCCGAACCAGATCCCCCTCCGGCCATAAATCAGACTCATACATCTCTAAAGTCTTTACACTCCGCAGATATTTTAAACGAGTTGAACTGTCGCTAAGGCTGGAGTTTTGGAACATACTAATGCTCTGATCTTAAAAGTAAAAACACTTAAATTTAACAACTAATAGAATTTAAAATTGTTCAAACTTTGTTTCGAGATCATCAAAAAGCATCTGTAATAGTATCCAAAAATATTAACACCTCAGGATCCTCTAGAGGGAGCTGAAGGATGCAGCCGGAGTGAGGAAAACATGGGTTTTGTATCTGGGCCTGTTGGCCCTGCGACCCGGCTTCGGATCGATGAAAGACAAAGAAACAGAACACTGGACAAAATAAAAGATGATGAGACACGAAAAAATCTATTTAATTTTCTCTACAATACTCTGGTGTTACTGAATCAAAGTTACTCCACAGCCTTTAAAACCTGTCTCTCTACGTTGTGGTTAAACTGTTCAACCTGTGTTTATAGAACGTCGTGTGGTTTGATCAAGTTTTTTTTCTCTCCTCTAGAAATCCTTGCAGAGGACCAGTTTCCTCGTCTTGGTCTCCTGGTCAAGGTTTTAGTAACACTTTGTGTACTCCTGCTGGTGGTTCTGTTTGCCGTCATCATCAACAGTGAGTTTTGTTTCATCCAGATCGAGCAAATAAAATCCATCTTTAGTTTATGTTAGTTTGGGAGGATCGAGAGGAAGAGAAAAAATAAACTGTCAGGTTGAGTGTGGGGTTGAGGACACAAGCACCGGACAGGATGCAGTTTAACAAATTTATTTCTCAGAATAATCTTAGCATCAATAAAAAACTCAGGAACAAACTAAGACGTCTAACTGTGGTATAGATGAAGACGCAAGCAGACAGGCCAGAAGAGAAACAGAGACAAGACACACATTACATCCACATTCAGGAGGGGGAAACATACGACACATGTGAGACACATTGGGGGAATTAGGCAATCACGAGGAAGGAGAAGTCCAGACACCAGAAATGAAAAGGAGGTCAAAATAAAACAGGAAGTAAACCTAAACAACCTGAAACCCTGACACAAACCCTGCCAAGGTGGGAGAAAGAAGGCAAATCTACGAGCGGGTCGAGCTCTTTCCACTTAATTTAATTTCTTTAAGAGACCAGCAGACATCTTCAAGTTGTAATCCAGTTCACCCATTGATCTGTTGACCTCCAACCATCTTGATGTTTAGAAACCAAACGGCCTCTAAGACCTCACCATGTCTGTGGGTTTCCTTCGTCACAGTCTGAGTAGAAACTTTCCAGGCCAATCAGCAGAAACCTGATGATCAATAATCCACATCTTCAACAGGGAGCGCTAAGAGGAGCATGAGTTTCAAACCCTTGGAAAAGGGTTTTGACCTGCAGGGAATGAACCATTCTCTAAACATTCTTAAGGTCAGAAAAAATTTGAGACCAGCTGCTCAGGCTGGAATTTAAAGTTCATTTGGCACCTGTCAGGCTTGAGAACGTCCCCATAGTTACAGGAAGTTTGGTTATTAACCATACTAACATTAAACCCACTTCTCCTCCCACTGGGGCTACCCAAGATTCACCAGTCTGTCGTTTTCTTTATTTTCAGAGATCGTCACCTCACACAAATTGGAAAAACAAACCAACATCCTCTTACAAGAAAATGAGGATCTGATTAGGGAAAAGAAGACTCTGATGAAGGATATTGAGGAGAAGCAGCGAGAACTACAGTTCAAGAGTGAGTTCTGAAAAGATCAAACTGGTGGTTTAACATTCGTTAAGCAGAAAATAAACATTTTTACAAACTTTACAAACAATCTGAGTGTAATTAATAAAACTCCTGTCTGTTTTTATTCCATGAAAACAGAATGTGAGCTGTGTAAAAATAATTGGATTAAGTTCCAGCTGAAGTGCTACTTTTTTTACAATGAAAGTGCTCCCTGGTTCACCTGGTACGAAAGTCGTTCGCAGTGCCAGGATCGAGGAGCCAACCTGGTTGTTATTAATGATGAGGCGGAACAGGTGAGATTTAATGAAAAAACAAACAAACATTTAAACCAAAAAACATGGAGAAAGAATTAATTTAACTGTTTAAATGTTTACAGAAATTTGTCACCATGAACACCATAACCTACGAAACGATAGAACATGGATACTGGATCGGTCTGCGGAAACTTGGCGACGGCAAATGGACCTGGGTCGATAATACAGTGATGCAAAAGGGGTAAGAAAACAATGAATTTTCTCATTTTTGTTAAAACTTTTATTCCATTTTGTCGTCTTGCCCTTATCCGGGGCCGGGTCACGAGGGCAACAGCTTCAGAAGAGAAACTCAGGCTTCTCTCCCCCCGGCTCCATCCTCCATCTCACCCAGGAGGATCCGGAGGTGTTCCCTGTCCAGCTGTGAGACATAGTCTCTCCAATGAGTCCAGACCTCCCTCTGGGTCTCTTCCCGGTGGGATGTGCCCGGAACACTTTACCAGTAAGGGTGGCATCTCAACCAGATGCCTGAACCACTCAATCTGGCTTCTCTCAACCTGGAGGAGCAGTGGCTCTACTCCAAGCTCCTCCTGGATGGCAGAGCTCCTCCCTCTATCTCTGACAGGGAGCCAGCCAGCCTGCAGAGGAAGATCATTTCAGCTGCTTGTATTAAAATCTTCCACGTTAAACGTTTTAGATATTTTCAGAAAAGATTTTTGTTTAAACATCATCATTGTTTAGAAATCCTGAGCTTCTCAGAACTTTTAGACGTTCCTTTGGTTCCAACCTGCAGTGTGTGTGTTTGATATGTCATGTAGACAGAGACGGTAGGACCAGGACTAGAATCAGATCCTTTTAAACTCTTCTAAAGAACTTTTAATTCAAATAAAGACGAGTTGAGAGAAAATAAAGAAACCTGATTGGTTTCATTCAGTCACTTATTTACATGCAGTGATCAATAAAGTATCAGTATTTATGAACTGAGACTCTTAGGATGGGAATTATTTTGGTGTTTTTACTAACTTTCATGTTTACTTTTTAAGGTTCTGGGGAGATTTTTCTACAGATAGGTTTGCACTGTTGCTACCTAACCGCACCGTTTTAAAGAACTGGATTACTAGAGATAACGAAATGAAGAACAAATTCATCTGCGAGACTGTAAACATGGAAAACTGATCCCAGGACTCAGTCTGTTAAAGCGAAACTCATCAAACACTGTGCTAATGATTTATAAATGAATGAATAAAAGATTTTTATTTGGTTAAAAGAAAATAAACAAGACAAAATTGTGACTCCATCTTCAATGAAAATATTCATTCCATCGATTCTTTTTACAGTTTTGAATCTAAATTACACTGAAAACCGAAAAGGAGTGGGTGGAAGCGATGCTGATTCACCCCACCCCTCAA
Organism: Neostethus bicornis; assembly: GCA_902685375.1. NCBI lineage: Eukaryota > Metazoa > Chordata > Actinopteri > Atheriniformes > Phallostethidae > Neostethus > Neostethus bicornis. Next base: position 10,494,932 of record LR738541.1, on the reverse strand, counting down.
ACACTGCAATCAAAATCAAAATGTGTATTCAATCTGCTTCTGACACAAATAATTCATAAATAATAATCATAACCTAGTATCATTCATAAAAAACTAATGATAACACGTGGCGCGTGTTTGATCGCAGCACTAATGGAACAGGACATGTGAAGTCATGTTTTTTTGTAACACTCCAAAATCATTTTTACTACCTCTTTAGCAGGCTCTAAGAAGGCTGTAAACCACCACAAACCAAAGACCCAAACTATATGGTTTTATTTGATTACTTATGTGTGTATTATTACTTTATTTTCACGACCAAAAGGCACACCGTATCAAAAGGCACAGTCCCAGTTTTATGTGCTCTGTATTTAACACACACCTGATGATAGGGCGCGGGGTTTATATACATATCCTCTACTACGTATGTCTGTCTTACAACAACACACACACACACACACACAAGCACACAAGTGCGCATATTTAAAAATAGATCGGGAGTAAAACTGAGTTTGTTTGTCTTTATTTAAATATTAGTTACAGTCGTCATAAAGTCATTTATCAAATCCATCAAAGTCCTCATCCTCTGGTTCAGAATCTAACAGCTGCACTAAATCCAACATGGCAGGTTCACTTTCCTCGCTGTCAGAGTCACTTTCTGTAATGTGCGGCTCCTCGGAAATGATGCCTGCTTTTATAAAAGCTCGGACAACAGTGCCAGCAGACACGTTAGCCCAAGCATCTACAATCCACTGGCAAACTGGCGTAACTCGCTCGGCGCTGCCTTCCACCCTTCATGAAGCTGGCGTCTCCTCTGGTCATCCATCGCTCCAACGCCGCTCGCAGCCTTACTTTGAACGGCCGGTTCACGCCGATGTCCAGCGGTTGGAGTTTCTTTGTCAGACCTCCAGGAATCACAACAAGCGTAGTGTTCATCTGTTTCACTTGTTTTTTCACAACACACATAGAGCGCACTGTACGATAGGGGGCGCCGCTCATTTTGAAGAAAATCTAAGATTTTTATATGCGCCTTATGGTCTGAAAAATATGGTATATTTTGTTTTTAAAGTTGTTTTTAATAAGTTTTTTAAATAAGTTTTTGTGTTGCCCAAGAAATTGCTGGAGAAAAGCTGTAAAATAATTGCCCTCTGGGACTAATAAAGTTTTCGGATTAAAAAGTAAGTAACCAGAGCAATGGACTCCATTACGTTCAACTAGAGCATCACTCTTTGTATTTATCCTGAAACTATTGAAGCATACTGACGTCAGGGTGCTGTGACAACAACGGTGAAACCCTATGTGAATGCAAACCAGTGGAAGAGGGGAGGAGGAGCAATCGTACTTGAAACTTGTTTATGGAAACCATCCCTAATGTGGGTACACACTTGTCTGGCTGCTCGGAGCCAAACACTAGGGAAATTATGATCCACTGGGATTCTGTCTTTTGGTTTCAACTCCTGCACCTGTATTGCTGTAAGTCTTTTAAAATAATGACTTACATATAATGACTTAATAATTTAATTACTATTAGCCGTGCTAGATGTTATTCATTTTCAGTATTGGGAGTTTTAAAGTGTCCCTTCTTTTCTGAAACAATTCCTCACTCCTAACCCTGCCATGATTCAAAGTTCTAGGACATTTCAGCCACGGACATTTGAGCCAAAAAACTGCAACCTAGAATATTTGAGCCATGTGCGCCCCCGAATTTAGGACATTTCAGCCACGTACATTTGGGCCAAAAACCTATTTTATGTAGAAAATTGTGATATTCTGATATTTTATGTAAAAATTTTATCGTAAATAAACAGTTGCACTACAGAAAAATTGCTTTTACTCTTAAAAATTTTTATCATGCAAAAATCTTTATCGTGCTTTTAGTCATTTAAAAATTTTAACTCTTAAAAATGTTTATCATGCAAAAATTTTTATTGTGCTTTTAGTCATTTAAATCTTTTTTTATCGTAAATAAACAGTTGCGCCCAGGTAAATGTCCGTGGCTGAAATGTCCGTCCACCATAATTCAACGCACCGAGTCCCATTGCTTTTCCCAAATGTCTCCAGCTTGGTCTCATCGTTCCCCGGATTATTTAAGGTTTCCTTCACTTCTTGATCAGACTGTCCTGCTGTTGTTCATCACCATCACTGGTGCAACTGTGATGGTGTACATCTGGTCCCACGTCCTGCTGTGCTTCACATCTGTTCCCTCACACTGCTGTCCTGCACTCATGTTACCTGCATGTTTGTGATTTTACATCATTCTATTAATGTGTAATAAAAATAATTATACAAATATTTCCCAAACAGATTGTGTAGGATGTTCATTTTTTCTTGCCCTCACACAAGAGAGAGAAACTTGGTTGTTGAGACACCGATGGTGGCTGTGTGAACATGGTATAGCATTCATAATGCTACTTATAAAGCTATTGGGACTCCAGTTGTGCAACTCAAAAGCTTCATGATTAGATGGAACTGATCCTGCAGCAACAACCTTTCTTTCTATGTTTAGGACTGTTTGACCGAGAAGCCGCTGGGATTTTTTTTCCCCCAAAAGCGAAGTAGTTTAAAATGCTACTCATAAGTTTATCCTGAAACTACCCTCCCTTTTTGCACATAAGCACGGTTTTTAATTATTAATGATACGTCTAACGTCACGGTGACTATATGTTATATGAGATGAAGAGAGGAGGATCCAAGTGCAGGTATACAACCGTTCATTGAATAGGTAACAAAAGGTGTCCACAGGGAAGTGGTGATGGCTTCAGGAGGTACGAATGGCCAGCTCAAGTGGCTCTACTCGAGAAGTGTCGAGCAGAATGAAAAAAAAAAGTCTCGCAAGCTTTGCTTCGAGCAGGACAAGTCAGGGCAAGTCAGGGCGAGCTACTCCCTTCGAGTAGCTCGCGGGAGATTTGAACGGTGAACGGACATTTCAGCCACGGACAATTGAAGAACTGCAACCTGGGCGCAACTGTTTATTTAAAAAAAGATAAAAAGCAACTGTTTATTTAAAAAAAGATAAAAAGATTAAAAAAAATTTAAATGACTAAAAGCACGATAAAAATTTTTGCACGATTAAAATTTTTAAGACTAAAAGCAATTTTTCTGTAGTGCAACTGTTTATTTACGATAAAACTCTTACATAAAATATCAGAATTTTTACATAAAATATCAAAAAAAATTTAAAATATCAGAATTTTTTATATGAGCCATGGGATAAAAATGACTAAAACCAATTATTTTCTGTAGTGCAACTGTTTATTTACAATAAATTTTTTACATATTTTACATAATACACAATAACAATTTTACACAATATTTTACAAGTTTAGTTGTCCTCCACGAAGGTTGTGACTGATGCCACGAAGGAAGGCAGGGATGGTCATCTTGCCTGTGTTTAAGTCAAGCACCAGGTTGTGGAGACGAACCTGAAGCTCCTGGTAATGTCCGTGGCCCAAATGCCCGTGGCTGAAATGTCCGTGGCTGAAATGTCCTAAACTAGGGGGCGCACATGGCTCAAATATCCTAGCTTGCAGTTTTTTGGCTCAAATGTCCGTGGCTGAAATATCCGTGGCTGAAATGTCCTAGAACCAAAGCAGGAGAGGTTGTGTGGATCAGAAGAGAAGCAAACTGAAGCCGAACTTAAATAAAAATGTTTGGAAAGAACGTTTTTACGAGCTCGTCTTATTTCAGTTTTCTCCTAAAAATGAAACTGTTTTTAATTGTGTGGGCACCACAAACCCTTCCCACATTTACCCCGAATATTAAAGTGTCTGCTTCTGTAATCACTGATTGATGAATGTTGGCCCGTAGTAGTCCTCTGGTCCCCAACCTTTCCTAAGTCACGGATCTGTCAAAAGGTGTAGCAGAAAAACTAAATAAGACAAGCCTGAAAAAAAACTGGCTTTTTTAAAATCAATAATAATAATAAACTTAAATCCACTTTGTCTTTAAGAGAAAATTTATTAGCAAAGAATCTTTATAACGTGGAAACGTTCCCTCTGGTTGCCTTGGTAACGGTAAACGTACCTTCAAAATAAAGGATATCACAAAAATAAAGTGGTTAAAAATACCATTTAGGCTCCTTCACAGTGAGACTAGATCAGTCAGAGTTCTAAATTCAATTCACTTTCAGTTTTTGGAAAAAACTTTGAGTAAATTTGAAGTTTTTCCTCTTTAAATGCATCAAAATATCAAGACTGGAAACAAAAATTGCAGCATTAAGAATGATATTTTTTCTAGTGCTGTCATTTTAACGCCTTAATCTGATTACTTAAGCACGCCGCATTTTAATACATTAAAAAAATTAACGCAATTCATCATGACGTATTGACGGTGGCGAGCCAATCACATTTGAATTTTGGCCCATTGAAGGACCGGTAGTCTACTCTGCCGTTCTACATACTGCGCTAGCAAATTATCAAGGATGATCTTTTCAAACGCATCAGACGTGCTCAAGAGTCGTTCCGAGAAGTCGATCTATTCACTGAAAGGCAAGTTTGTTTTACTTTTCTGAAGACATGGATTTTATTTAACTTTATTGCTGTTTTTGTTTTACTTTTTTAAAAAATGCGCATGCGCCTCATGAGGCACAGTTCACCAATAATAATGTTCAGTTCAGATTTATTCATTTGGTCATTCATAAAATCACAACAATAACAAAGAAACAGACCAAATAAAAGGAATAGGCTGAAGCATGGCTTATATGTACCTATCCATAAACATCTGTATTCATTTAACTGAACAGCATTTCTACACACAAACAAAAATTAAAATTTACAAAGTACACATCTCCAATCAAACAGAAAACCACAATAAACTTTATATTATCATCTTTTCTCTCATTTTTTCTTTTTCACATACTTATAATGACTAATACTTTTATATTTAAGATGATGTTTAAATTTTAGGATAGAAAAACATATTTTAAATTCATTCCATAATTTTACTCCAACAACAAAAACACATCTTGATTTTACCAAAGTTTAAAAATATAACATTCTCGTAAATTATGATAAAACCAACTCTAAATTAAAAAAAACTTTGTATGTCTTTTGGAACCAAGTTATTTTTAATTTTGTACATAATCTGTAATATTCTTATATTTACCACATCTTGTAGTTTTAAACAGTTATTCTGAATAAACAGTTGATTTGTTTTTTCATAAAATCCAACTCTGTTTACTTTTCTTATTGCTTTTTTTGTAATTTAACCAGTGAATCTATCTGAGTTTTTCCACCAAATCTCAGCACAATATGAAAAATAAGGCATAACCAAGGAACTGTAAATCAAATATAACCCTTTTGTATTTAAAGTGTATCTTGTTTTATACAGTAATCCAATTGATTTTGAGATTTTTTGATGAATGTGTGATTTCCAGGATAATTTTTCACCCGTAACAACCCCCAAAAATTTAGCTTCATAAACCCGTTCAATAATAGTTCCATTCAAACATAAAGTAACTTTATCAACAAATCTATTTCCTGAAAATATCATAAATTTAGTTTTATCTTGATTCAGTGATAATTTATTAAAATCAAAATACTTTTTTATCAAAACAAATTCTTTTTCCACAACCTTCAATAAATCATTAATATTTTCACCGCTACAAAAAAAGTTGGTGTCATCAGCAAACATAACAAACTTTAACTCTAGAGACTGTAAAAATATCATTTATATACAGTGTGAATAATTTTGGTCCAAGGACTGAGCCTTGTGGGACCCCACATATAACTCTATCTCAACAAAATCCATCACTGCTAGAGATGTTGAACAGTTTGTCCTAAAACCATACTGGTGTTCGTTTAATAGGTTGTATTTTGTTAGAAATGAATCGAGTTGATTTGCAAATAACTTTTCCAGTATTTTAGAAAACTGTGGTAGCAGTGAGATCGGTCTAAAATTAGAATTAACTTCTTTGTTACCACTTTTGTAAACTGGGATCACCTTGGCAATTTTCATTAGATCTGGAACAAAACCACAAGAAAAAGATTTATTACAAATAACCGTAAAAGGCTCAAGAATACAGTGAATGACCTCCTTGATGAGGGACATATCAATACCATGGCAATCTGTGGACTTCTTATTTTTAAATTGAGACACTTCACTTTGAGTCACACCACTTAAAAACATTGACTTACAATGAAAGAAAGTTCCCCTTTTGACATCATCATCAGCAGCCGGTATGTTTTTAGATAAATTAGTGCCAACATTAACAAAAAATTGATTGAACTCATTGACAATTTCTTGTTTATTTAAGATAGTTGTGTTTCTAGTTTTAATACATGTTGGTTTTTATTTTCCATCACTTCATTTTTTCACCCTCCAGGTACTTTTAGTATTGTGTATATATTTCTGCAGTAACATGTCATAATGATCCTTTTTTTGTTTTCTGATTAGACTTATTAATTTGTTTTTATGATCTTTGTAAACTTTTCTTTTGCTTAAGTAGGATTTTTAACAATATCTCTATCTTCTTCTTTTTTCGGTATCTTCAAAAACATCAGACACGATCAAGAGTCGTTCCGTGAAGTCCATCGATTCAGTGAAAGGCAAGTTTTTACACAAAAATAATAGAGACGGGACAACAAATAAAAACGTAATCATTTGTAGTTTTTTCAAAAAGGAGTTCTCCTACCACCGGAGCAACTCCAGCCTGTCATACCATCTAAACGATTTCTATTGTCAAGGGGCGGATATTATAATCTTTTGCTTTCTTCTGTACCCTTTCATTAATCTTCTTTTACTGTAAACTTTTTTTAAGCTGCGTTTGTTTGTTCTTTTGGTTTGATTGGAAAAAATAAATAAACTTCCTCTGTTGCTAGTGCGGCTACCGGGAAGCTCGCTCCGCCAAACCAAGCTAGCTGAATTTGGCAAGCGAAGGAGCAAATCTACAACAAAGAAATGAACAAATACGATCACAAAGTGAGTCGCTGCTGATTGCAGAATAATTTCTATCGTTGAAGATAAGGGTCTACAGGGGGCGTTCCAGGTAACGGCGTCACTATTCAGCTACTGGCTGAAGAAGACATAGTGTTGTCTGTTGTTAGCTCCCTCTGGTGTTTGATTTCAGAGATTTGATTCATTTAACTGTATTGTTTGGTTTACATTTCTGAAGACAGATTTATTTTATTTTAAACTTTATTGCTGTATTAGATTTACAGTTTTACTTTTTTTTAAAAAATGCACATGCGCCTCATGAGGCACAGTTCACCAATAATAATGTCATGAGACATCCAGGTGGTAGGAGGAGGACCCAATTGTAGGACAAAGAAAGCATGGTTTATGAGCGTGGCAGTGTTCTTCTTATAATTATTTCTTTTATTTCCGTCACATTGTAAATTCATATTAAAATTGATTGAGATTATCATGAAAACAAAAATACACAAGCATACATACAGAATGCATCATTTTTCTTCTCCTTCCATCATCTCCCTCCAGGGGGCGCCACAGCAAGTCAGTTTCTTCCATCTAACCCTATCTGCTGCATCCTCTTCAGTCACACCAACTATCTTCATGTCTTCCTTCATTGTATCCATGAACCTCCTCTTTGGTCTTCTTCTAGTCCTCTTTCCTGGTGGTTCCAAACCCTGCATTCTTCTTCTGATGTACTCTCTCTCTCTCCTCTGCACATGTCCAAACCATCTCAGTCTGACCTCTCTGACTTTAAAACCTCTAACATGTGCTGTTCCTCTGATCCTGTCCATCCTGGTCACTCCCAGAGAGATCCTCAGCATCTTCATCTCTGCTACAAACATCTCTGCTATCTCCATCTCTGTTTCCTGTCTTTTCCTCAGTGCTACTGTCTCTAAACCAATCAGCATGGCCACTCTCACCACGGTTTTCTACACACCTTTCATTCTAGCTGAAACTCTTCTATCACACATCACACCTGATACTTTCCTCCACCCGTTCCAGCCTGCCTGCACATGCTTCTTCACCTCTTTTCCACACTCTCCATTGCTCTGGACTGTCGATCCTAGATACTTAAAATCTTCCACCTTCTTTCTCTCTTCTCCCTGTAACCTCACTTTTCCATTTGGATTCCTCTCATTCACACACATGTACTCTGTTTTACTCTGACTAATCTTCAAACCTCCACCTCTCCAGCTTTTCCTCCACCCCTTCCCTCCTCTCACTACAGATCACAATGTCATCTGCAAACATCATTGTCCATGGAGATTCCTGTCTGACCTCGTCTGTCAGCCTGTCCATCACCACAGCAAACAGCAAAGGACTCAGAGCAGATCCTCGGTGCAGTCCCACCCCCACACTGAACTCCTCTGTCTCACCTACAGCACACCTCACCACTGTCTTACAGCCCTCATACATGTCCTGAACCACTCTAACATACTTCTCTGTCACACCAGACTTCCTCATACAATACCATAGTTACCATACAACACCATGGTAACCAGGATCTACGTTCCTACCCTCACCATGGTAACCAGGATCTACGTTCCTACCCTCACCACTGTCACCAGGATCTGCGTTCCTAGCCTCACCATGATAACCAGGATCTACGTTCCTACCCTCACCATGGTAACCAGGATCTATGTTCCTACCCTCACCATGGTAACCAGGATCTACATTCCTACCCCCCCCCCCATGGTAACCAGGATCTATGTTCCTACCCTCACCATGGTAACCAGGATCTACGTTCCTACCCTCACCATGGTAACCAGGATCTATGTTCATACCCTCACCGTGGTAACCAGGATCTACGTTCCTACCCTCACCATGGTAACCAGGATCTACGATCACACCCTCACCATGGTAACCAGGATCTACGTTCCTACCCTCACCATGGTAACCAGGATCTACGTTCCTACCCTCACCATGGTAACCAGGATCTACGTTCCTACCCTCACCATGGTAACCAGGATCTACGTTCCTACCCTCACCATGGTAACCAGGATCTACGATCCTACCCTCACCATGGTAACCAGGATCTATGTTCCTACCTTCATCGTGGTAACCAGGATCTATGTTCCTACCCTCACCATGGTAACCAGGATCTACATTCCTACCCTCACCATGGTAACCAGGATTTACGTTCCTACCCTCACCATGGTAACCAGGATCTACGTTCCTACCCTCACCATGGTAACCAGGATCTACGTTCCTACCCTCACCATGGTAACCAGGATCTACGATCCTACCCTCACCATGGTAACCAGGATCTATGTTCCTACCCTCATCGTGGTAACCAGGATCTACGTTCCTACCCTGACAATGGTAACCAGGATCGACGTTCCCACCCTCACCATGGTAACCAGGATCTACGTTCCTACCCTCACCATAGTAACCAGGATCTATGTTCCTACCCTCACCATGGTAACCAGGATCTATGTTCCTCCCCTCACCTATGATCACTGGCTGTCGGTGATGACCAAAAGAATAGGTTTACTGATAGAAACGGCCGGCCAGATGGGGTTTTTTGGGCATCTAGTTAGGATGCCTCCCTCACTGGGGAGGTGTTTCAAGCATGTCCCACAGGGAGATGACACCGAGCCAGACCCACTGGAGAAACTATGTCTCACAGCTGGACAGAGAACACTTCAGGATCCTCTCGGGTGAGCAGGAGGATTCAGCCGGGGTGAGGGAAACATGGGTTTTGTGTCTACAATACTCTGGTGTTACTGAATCAAAGTTACTCCACAGCCTTTAAAACCTGTCTCTCTACATTGTGGTTAAACTGTTCAACCTGTGTTTATAGAACGTTGTGTGGTTTGATTAAGTTTTTCTCTCTCCTCTAGATAACGCTGAAGAGGACCAGCGTCCGCGCCTTGGTCTCCTGCTGAAGGGTTTAATAACAGGTTTGGTCCTCCTGGTGGTGATTCTGATTGTCATCATCACCTACAGTGAGTTTTGTTTCATCCAGATCGAGCAAATAAAATCCATCTTTAGTTTATGTTAGTTTGGGAGGATCGAGAGGAAGAGAAAAAAGTCCTCTGGAAAAGTTCTGGAAGAACCTCCACTGCAGGAAAGCAGTGAAGAGTCAGGGTTAGGGGGAGTGGACATGGAGCGTCACTGTGAGAATGCTCCATAAACTGTCAGGTTGAGTGTGGGGTTGAGGACACAAGCACCGGACAGGATGCAGTTTAACAAATTTATTTCTCAGAATAAGTCTGTCGTTTTCTTTATTTTCAGTCGTTGTCTTAAAAGTTACGGACAAAAAAAGCAACATCCTCAAAGAAAAAATTGAGGATCTGATGATGGATAAGATTACACTGAATGAGCAGATTGAGGAACTCGAGGGACAAATAGAGCGCCTGAGTGAGTTCTGAATAGATCAAACTGGTGGTTTAACATTCGTTAAGCAGAAAATAAACATCTTTACAAACTTTACAAACAATCTGAGTGCAATTAATAAAACTCCTGTCTGTTTTTATTCCATGAAAACAGAATGTGAGCATTGCAATAAGGGTTTGATTTACTACCATCACAAGTGCTACTTGTTTTACGATCATAGAAGTGACTTTTATTCATGGTCTGATAGTCGTAAGCAATGCCAGAACAACAATGCTGACCTGGTTGTTATTAATGATCTGGAGGAACAGGTGAGATTTAATTTAAAAACAAACAAACATTTAAACCAAAAAACATGGAGAAAGAATTAATTTAACTGTTTTACTGTTTACAGAAATTTATCAGCCAGATGATTGTGCATTACGAGACTAAAAATCATGGATTCTGGATCGGTCTGCGGAAATATGAAAACAAATGGACCTGGGTCGATGGAACAGAGGACACACTGGGGTAAGAAAACAATGAATGTTCTTATTTTTGTTAAAACTTTTATTCCATTTTGTCGTCTTCCCCTCATCCGGGGCCGGGTCACGAGGGCAACAGCTTCAGAAGAGAAACTCAGGCTTCTCTCCCCCCGGCTGCATCCTCCATCTCACCCAGGAGGATCCGGAGGTGTTCCCTGTCCAGCTGGGAGACATAGTCTCTCCAATGAGTCCAGACCTCTCTCTGGGTCTCTTCCCGGTGGGATGTGCCCGGAACACTTTACCAGTAAGGGTGGCATCCCAACCAGATGCCTGAACCACTCAATCTGGCTTCTCTCAACCTGGAGGAGCAGTGGCTCTACTGCAAGCTCCTCCTGGATGGTAGAGCTCCTCCCTCTATCTCTGACAGGGAGCCAGCCAGCCTGCAGAGGAAGATCATTTCAGCTGCTTGTATTAAAATCTTCCACGTTAAACATTTTAGATATTTTCAGAAAAGATTTTTGTTTAAACATCATCATTGTTTAGAAATCCTGAGCTTCTCAGAACTTTTAGACGTTCCTTTGGTTCCAACCTGCAGTGTGTGTGTTTTATACAGTGGCGGCTGGTGGTAAAAAAAACTGTGTGGGGGGGAGCACATTTTTCAAACACACACAAATTTTTTTTAGATATATAAAAGATATCACATGCCAGTAAATAAATATTTAAAAGTTTTATTTTCACACGAATATGATCCACCCTACTTGAACAGAAATTTGGCCCTTCTTTCTTTCTGCTCTGGAAATTTTTCAATCACCTTCTGATTAAAGTCCCACATACTTGTGATCAGTTTTTTTTCCAGTGCATTCGATCTGTCCTGGCTCATGGTGTTCCTAAGAAAAGTTTTTATTCTTTTTAAAGTTGAAAAGCACCTCTCAGCTTCTGCAGCGGTCATTGGTGTAGTGATGACAATTTTTAACAGTTTGACAGTTTTCTGAAAAACATCATGCACTTTTCAGACAAATGCTTCAAGTCACTCACCCCTGTTGAAATCCACACCTTTTCAGTTGCTGCTGAACTAAACAATAAGCAGGGGAAACAAAAAAAAGTGTATCTCACGTTGCATCCAGTTAGCCACCGCCACTTTTCATAGACCATCATTCTCCATAAAAACGGCCACGATCTCCACTGTTTTGTAGCACAGTCAAATCTGGGGTGTCCGGTCCAAGCTCCTTCACTCTCCTTTTTTCTTCTTATTAACACTTAGAAAACGGATTCTGTAGAAGCGACGACACTGAATTCTCTGTTAAAAAGCCACTGGAGTTGTTAGCAACTGAACGAGCTTCCGACGCCATGATGAAGACTATTTCCCAGAATTCCGCAGTGAAAACAAAGGGCGTGGCGTGGGTGGGATTTATAGGTCAGCTCATAGCCAATTGATTGGTTCATGTAACAGACTGACAGAGAGGAGAACCTCTCACACGCCCGTGCAGCGTAAAAATTTGCGCCCCACGGGCGTGGTTATGGTTTGCAATACACATGAATGGAAAAATTTTTAGAGCTGACGTCACGTTTTTTCCATAAAAACCGGAAGCCACATACACACGCATATGTTTTCCTGGTCGTTCCGGTTTTCACGGGAAGTAAGAAAATAAAGCAAAACGGTGCAAAACATTATTAAAATGCATGTAATCTTCACAGTCAACAGTTTTGCATACTTATAAACACATACATGTTTATATGTATGTGTTTATATACATATAAACACATACATGTTTATATGTATGTGTATAAACATGCATATATATATATATATGCATATGTATATATGCATATATCTATACATATATATGCATATATATTTTTTGGTGATCAGGTCAGGGGGGCGGCGCCCCTGCGCCACACGTCACCAGCCGCCACTGGTTTTATATGTCATGTAGACAGAGACGGTAGGACCAGGACTAGAATCAGATCCTTTTAAACTCTTCTAAAGAACTTTTAATTCAAATAAAGACGAGTTGAGAGAAAGTAAAGAAACCTGATTGGTTTCATTCAGTCACTTATTTACATGCAGTGATCAATAAAGTATCAGTATTTATGAACTGAGACTCTTAGGATGGGAATTATTTTGGTGTTTTTACTAACTTTCATGTTTACTTTTTAAGGTTCTGGAAAAATTCAACTGATCTTCCGTTTGCACTGATCTTACCTAGAAACAAGTTTGAAGAATACAACGTTACAATGAACTGGGTTACTGCTAATGACGTCTTTGCGAACAAATTCATCTGTGAGTCTGGATCCAGGTTTTGGTATCTTTAAGCGAAACTCATCAAAAACTGTGCTAATGATTTATAAATGAATAAATAAAAAAATCTTTATTTGGTAAAAGGAAAAAAAAAGCAAGACAAAATTGTGACTCCATCTCCTCACTGAGAAATTTATGTGCTGCATTTCACTACAGCAGGCTGCCACCTTTGACCGTGCCAATGGTGGGAGAAACGAGGGGTTAGGTGGAGTGGTGGAACCTAACAAAGTAAATGTATTTTGTTACTGTACTTAAGTAAAAAAATTGTGTATCTGTACTTTACTTAAGTAAAATTTTAGACTTGTACTTTTATTTTTACTTCACTACATTTTTTGAACAATTATCTGTACTTTTACTTCGCTACTTTTTAAAAGTCTGTTTATAATTTTTTGTTACATTTTCGGTCAGGAATTTGAAAAATATACAATTTTTTTTAGCGCATTTTTGAAGCCACATCGCCAAAATCAAAAGGAGCAGCTGATCGCCTACGGTCTCCCAGAGGGAGAAGTAATGAATCGAGGACCAATCAGAATCAAGAGTAAACATTTTCCAGTCATTCAAAAAACTAACATGAAATATAGCAAAAAATTATAAGAGAGTCAGATGATTGTTGTTCATTGTGTTTACTTTTAAATAAAAAGCTAAGCCATCATTACACGGAGCAGGGGCGGATCCAAGAATTTTCTAAAAGGGGCCAGGCGGGGCGGGATGTCATTGACAAAGCCAGTATAGAAGGACTGGGGGCGCCCCCCTCCCTCCCCCCTCCCAGAACATTGTGAAAAATAAGAGGTTTTTTCCTGCATTTTGGTGCCCATTCGCCGGCCCTTTAAGGGGATAGCTTGACTAGCCCCCTTTCCTTTCTTCTTTTTTTTTTTTCCTGTGGACCAGAGGAGGGACGGGTGTGAGAGGGGGTCGAGGGCACACCCCCCTCTTCTTGGATCGGCCCCTGTATATTTGTGACCCTACAGCTCATAAAAATACCACTTGAATCATGGTCGAATACGTTTACTTTTTACATAAAAAGTCAAATTTACACCAACTCCTTTTGTACTTTTACTTAAGTAGATTTTTTTAATGGTACTTTTACTTAAGTATTTTTTTTTGCCTAATTATCTGCACTTTTACTTAAGAACAAAAAGTGAGTACTTCATCCACCACTGGTTAGGTGTCTTCTCTAAGGACCCTAGACGTGCACTCAGTGGGATGCAAACCCACGAATGTCCGGTTGACTTCCAGTTCGTGGGGCGAACGTTCTAACTGCTGAGCCACCGTTTAGCAGGCTCTAAGGAGGCTGTAAACTACTACAAAGCAAAGACTCAAAGTATATGGTTTTATTTGATTACTTATGTGATTTTTATTATATTTTGTTTTTAAAGTTGTTTTTAATAAGTTTTTGTGTTGTCCGACAAATTGCCAAAGAAAAGCTGTAAAATAATTGCCCTCTGGAACTAATAAAGTTTTCTGATTAAAAAGTAAGTAACCAGAGCAATGGACTCCATTACGTTCAACTAGAGCATCACTCTTTGTATTTATCCTGAAACTATTGAAGCATACTGACGTCAGGGTGCTGTGACAAGAACGGTGAAACCCTATGTGAATGCAAACCAGTGGAAGAAGTCTTTTAAAATAATGACTTACATGTAATTACTTAACAATTTAATTACTATTAGCAATGCTAAATGTTATTCATTTTCAGTATTGGGAGTTTTAAAGTGTCCCTCCTTTTCTGGAACAATTCCTCACGCTTAACCCTGCCACAATTAACGCTCCGAATTCCATTGCTTTTTCCAGATGTCTCCATCTGTGTCTCATCATTCTCAGGATTTTTTAAGGTTTCCTTCATTTTTTGATCAGACCGTCCTGCTGCTGTTCATCTCCTGGTGCAACTGCCTTTTCACAACACTGAGTTACAAAAATCTCCGGTCAAAATGAGAAAATCTAGGGCTCAGAGAAGAGGAAAGAAGTTCTCAGCTACAGCTAAAACACAAAGTGATGATAAAGAACCAAGCCAGGTTCTTGATTTCCAAGTTCCAGCTGATATACAGTAGCTATACTCCAGAGAACTGATCCCAACGTAAAGCGTGGTTTGATAAAGTCTTATTAATGGAGGGATAGAAGAAAGGCCGAGCACCACACACATTCCAAACTAAACTACACACAGAGAGGTCCTCGGGTTGGGGGGCAATGCCGCTTGGCAACGACATGGCCCGCCACCTGCAAGCGCTCTCTCGCCCACTTCAATTACAGCACATACATACACAGGTGGGACCGGGGGAGGGCGGCCGGTCTTCACCCGTCTGTGTCCCTTCGAATCGGCCGGGATCTTGGGGCTCTGCTGCCTGCAGGGGGGCTGGGTTTGCGGGACTTGGAGGCCAGTCACTTCTGTGTTGCCCGCTTCCGGGGAGCGGGAGACACCCAGAGATACGGTTGTGTGGTTTTTGTATGGGGGAAACGGGCCCGGGGGCAGTCTCGCCTGGCCCTGCCGGGGCCCTCGTCACCAGTTGGGGTTAAGAGGTGCACTGGGGTGAGCATCATTAGAGAGTTGGCAGGACTACAGGTGAGGGACTAGGGTAGTGAAGAGGGACATTAGGTGTGCAGAGGTGGTCTTTGGGCTGCCTGGGTCGGGCACCTGGCTGTGTGTTGGGCTGTGGTGGCTGCATATGGGGTAGCCTGGCCCTGCTGGGCCCCCGGTTGAGCCCTGGCTCGGGGATTGTCGGGTCCCTGGGCCCTTGGGGTGAGTGCTCCCCTCTCGGTCCGGGCCTTGACTTCTGTCACCCCTGGGCTCGCCTAGGGCCGTGGGGTACGGTTGCCGCGTCTGCCCCGAGGCCTGTGGCATCGGGGAGGCCCGTGCTCCTTGGTGCTGGGGTAGCCCTGGCAGGGGTTTCTCTATGCGCCTTGCTGGGTGGGTGGGCGGCTCCTCGGCCCCGGCCTTGGGGTCCCGGGATCTGGATGGGCGTGGGCCCGGGTAGCGTGTGTCTCTGCCTCCCTCGTTCCAATCCTTTGGGGCTGGTGACAATCTGTTGGTCCTAATAAGCACATGGATCACATCGGCAGCATGCATGTACTTTCACTCACACTCGCACACTATATCACCCTGTTTACTGTCCGCTATGTTCCTTGCTTTCAACCAATATTATTATAACTCTAGTAACATGTGTGTGTGTTGTACATCATTTGCTATAGAAGGTTTTGTTGTGTGTGTCAGTTTTATCAAAAAAAGCAAAAGAAAAAAAAAAAAGAAAGGCCGAGCAGATTTTTTTTTACAGATTACACTTATTTGATTAGAAACAGCATCCTTTACCAACGTCACAGAACAGTTGAAGCTTTAGCACTACCACAATGTCTCACACAGAAAGTTATGAGCATTGGTCATTCCATGGGCTGGTCACCTAGCTTTTCAGAAGTCACTCGACAGGATAGCCAGTCGGTTTGTTTGGCCTGTTATTTACACTCAGTTAAAGTCATGTGAGATATGTCAGCTAACTTCACCACGGGGAGTTGCCTGGGCCTAACTCCAGCCTTTACCACTTATTAGATTAGATTTACTTTATTGATCCCACACTTGGGAAATTTGTGCGTTACAGCAGCAACAAGAAACAAATAACAATAATATTGATTATTATTTTATATTATTATATTATAATTATTATATTATAATTATTATTATATTATTGAGACACCCTTTGACAGAATAGGCATGGACATAGTGGGTCCACTTGAGAAAAGCTCGTCAGGTCATAGATAGATTTTGGTTATTTGTGATTATGCCACACGTTTTCCAGAAGCTTTTCCTTTGAAATCAGTCAAAGCGAGACAAATAGCAAACTGTCTTATTCAGCTGTTCTCCAGAGTGGGCATTGCTAGAGAGATTCTTACAGATTGTGGTACCAACTTTCTTTTTAAACTATTAAAACAAGTGTATAGTTTAATGGGAGTTAAGGGTATTAAGACCACCCCATACCACCCTCAGACTGATGGACTGGTTTAAAGATCCAACCAAACACTGAAAACTATGCTACACAACTTTGTGTCAAAGACAGGTGCAGACTGGGACCAATGGCTGCCGTACCTTCTGTTTGCACAGTGGGAAGTGCCACAAGCATCAACAGGTTTTTCATCCTTTGAGCTTCTTTATAGGTGGCAGGTCAGAGGACCATTTGACCTCCTCAAAGATCACTGGAAGAAGCCAGAGAATGACAAAGACAATGTGATGTCCTACGTCCTAAAGATGAGAGAGAGGCTTGAGAAGATGAGTATGTTGGCACAAGAACATATGAGGGCAGCGCAAGCACAACAGAAGACATGGTATGACAAGAGAGACAGAAACTGGACTTTACAAGTTGGTCAGCAGGTGTTATTGATCCTGCACCAGTGACAGCAAGCTGTTGGCCAAATGGCAGGGTCCTTACCAGATCACCAAACGCTTGGGTAAGTTCACCTATGAACATTACATGCAGGAAAAATTGAAAAAGTATCAGTCCTTTCATGTAAATCTACTGAAGGAGTTTCATTTACCAGCAGGAGTCCCAACAGTCACTCTTCATCCGGATTACTGATGATGAAGAGGAGAGAGAGCAGTTGTTTCCGAGTGAGAAGACGGCATCCAGGCTTGTGGTTGTGTCACATCTCTGACCGGATCAGCAGAGGGAGCTGATGCAATTATTGGATGCAGACCTTTTCAAAGAGACACCAGGATTCACCACACTGGTTCAACACAATGTCCACCTGAAGGAGAATGCAGTTCCTCGCCTCGCGGGCACCGCGTTTTCTTTTAGGTCCGTCTTTTCTCACACACAAGGCGCACCGCACGAAAGGGCGCACCGCTCATTTTGAAGAAAATCTAAGACGTTTATATGCGCCTTATAGCCGTGAAATTACGGTATCTATTTTAAAGGGGTTGGGAAAACTTTTATTGTAAATATTTTAATCTGTTTTGAAAATAGTTTTTGCATTTACCTTCACATGGTATCTTCCGGGTGACAATATATATATAAAGGTGGGAATTTAGTCATTCGGGGGTTGCTGTACAGAGGAAATGATGCCAAGGTAAATAAAATTTTTTTGGATGTTAATAAATATGTTAAATTGAAAAGTACTGATCTACCTCTTGTGCTTATTCTCTATGGTGGCCTCTGGGACTTGAGGTTTCAGGGAGAAGAGATAAAGAAGGTGGAGGATTTTAAGTGTCTAGGATCAACAGTCCAGAGCAATGGAGAGTGTGGCAAAGAGGTGAAGAACCGTGTTCAGGCAGGCTGGAACAGGTGGAGAGTAGTATCAGGTGTGATGTGTGACAAAAGAGTTTCAGATAAAGAAAAAGAAAAAGTGTACAAAACCGTGGTGAGAGCGGCCATGCTGATTGGTCTAGCGACAGTGTGGTGAGAGCGGCCATGCTGATTGGTCTAGAGACAGTGTGGTGAGATCGGCCATGCTGATTGGTCTAGAGACAGTGTGGTGAGATCGGCCATGCTGATTGGTCTAGAGACAGTGTGGTGAGAGCGGCCATGCTGATTGGTCTAGAGACAGTGTGGTGAGAGCGGCCATGCTGATTGGTCTAGAGACAGTGTGGTGAGAGCGGCCATGCTGATTGGTCTAGAGACAGTGTGGTGAGAGCGGCCATGCTGATTGGTCTAGAGACAGTGTGATGAGAGCGGCCATGCTGATTGGTCTAGAGACAGTGTGGTCAGAGCGGCCATGTTGATTGGTCTAGAGACAGTGTGGTGAGAGCGGCCATGCTGATTGGTCTAGAGACAGTGTGGTGAGAGCGGCCATGCTGATTGGTCTAGAGACAGTAGGAAACAGAGATGTTTGTAGCAGAGATGAAGATGCTGAGGATCTCTCTGGGAGTGACCAGGATGGACAGGATCAGAGGAACAGCACATTGTAGAGGTTTTAAAGTCAGAGAGACCAGACTGAGATGGTTTGGACATGTGCAGAGGAGAGAGAGAAGAAGATTTAAATTTAACGACAAAATCTGTTCTAAAATAAAGAAACAAAAAAATTTCTTCATTAAAAGACTGACAGTCTATAAAAATTGAAAATGACACTAAATTCAATTCACTTTTAATTTTTAGTAAAAACTTTGAGTAAATTAGAAGTTTTTACTCTTTAAATGCATCAAAATATCAGGACTGGAAACACAAATTGCAGCATTAAGAATGAGTTTTTTCTAGTGCTGTCATTTTAACGCCTTAATTCGATTAATTAATCACGCCGCATTTTAATGCGTTAAAAAACGCAATTCATCATGACGTAGTAACGGTGGCGAGCCAATCACATTTGAATTTTGGCCCATTGAAGGACCGGCAGTCTTCTCGGCCGTTCTACATTCTGCGCTAGCAAATTATTAAGGAAGCGGTGTTTCAACACAACAGCCATGGAGAAGAAAGCCAAGAAAGGCAAGTTTTTATACAAAAATAATAGAGACGCGACAATAAATAAAAACGTGGAGCAACCGGAGTAACTCCAGCCTGACGTACCATCTGAACGATTTCTGTTGTCAAGGGGCGGATATTATAATCTTTTGCTTTCTTCTGTACCCTTTCATTCATCTTGTTTTACTGAAAATCTTTTTTAAGATGCTTTGTTTGTTCTTTTGTTTTGATTCGAAAAATAAATAAACAAACTTCCTCTGTTGCTAGTGTGGCTACCGGGAAGCTCGCTCCGCCAAACCAAGCAAGCTGAATTTGGGTTCTAGGTCTTTTCAGCCACGGATATTTGAACAAAAAAACTGCAACCTAGGATATTTGAGCCCGAATTTAGGACATTTCAGCCACGGACATTTGGGCAAAAAACCTATTTTATGTAGAAAAATTGTGATATTCTGATATTTTATGTAAAAATTTTATCGTAAATAAACAGTTGCACTACAGAAAATAATTGCTTTTAGTCTTAAAAATTTTTATTGTGCAAAAATTTTTATTGTGCTTTTAGTCATTTAATTTTTTTTTTTTTTATCGTAAATAAACAGTTGCGCCCAGGTTGCAGTTCTTCAAATGTCCATGGCTGAAATGTCCGAGTCACCATGGCTCAAATATCCTAGGTTGCAGTTTTTTGGCTCAAATGTCCGTGGCTGAAATGTCCGTTCACCCTGAATTTGGCAAGCGAAGGAGCAAATCTACAACAAAGAAATGAACAAATACGATCACAAAGTGGGTCGCTGCTGATTGCAGAATAATTTCTATCGTTGAAGATAGAAGTTAGCT
The DNA here is from genome assembly GCA_902685375.1 of Neostethus bicornis. Classification (NCBI taxonomy): domain Eukaryota; kingdom Metazoa; phylum Chordata; class Actinopteri; order Atheriniformes; family Phallostethidae; genus Neostethus; species Neostethus bicornis. The sequence goes on along the minus strand of LR738541.1, from coordinate 10,474,743 downwards.
CCCTCTGGTGTTTGATTTCAGAGATTTGATTTATTTAACTGCATTGTTTGTTTTATTTTTCTGAAGACAGATTTATTTTCATTTAACTTTATTGCTGTATTTGTTTTCTTTTTAAAAAATGCGCATGCGCCTCATGAGGAACAGTTCACCAATAATAATGTCATGAGACATGCGGGTGGAAGGACGACGACCCAATTGTAGGAAAAATAAACATGGTTTATGAGTATGGCAGTCCAGTAACGCTGTGAAAGAAAAAACAAACAAAACAAGATTTTAGTGGCACGGCAAGAGGTTATTATTCTGAATGTGTTTAATGTTGGCAACCAGGGAAACCTGGCTGGAAGGGATGGTATGACCCGACACCTGAAGGAAAGACAGGCTGCCCTTTTAAAGGCAGCTGCAAAAAGATCTTCAGGTGTGTAAAATCAGGCTAATGAGGAAAGGCCCCGGGTTCCTTCTGGTGGTGGGCAGTAGGGGTGTGCGATACCGCAAGTTTTGGTATCGATTCGATACCAAGTAAACACCAGACCAATGTCGCCGATACCGATATCGACACCGATATTTTAAATTTTTTAAATGACTATTTTTGCATCAAGGATTTGGGTCATATATATAGTATGACCAAGTATATGTATAAACACAGGTTGGTAGGTAGATCCATAGAAGTGCCCAGTTACAAACAAATGTTAACTAATGTTAAAGATGATTATGTTGTACTTTTATGTCTCTGTTAATGAGCGCTGCCTTTGGAAACAGAAGGGGTCAGGGTTTTCTCCTCCGTTTCTGAAGTTTTTCTTTGGGGTGATTTTTTAATTTGTTTTGTTACCCCTATGTTTAACAGGCTTTCTGCACATGGTGCCTCAAAGTACAGGCACACGATACTTCTCTTTTTTCCATCTCTCTCTACTTTTACCGACTTGCGGTTTTTTTTTGTTTCTTGGACCCGAGTCGCTGAGTCATGTGATAAGTCAAAGCAAAAGAGAGGAGGAAGGGGGCGTGGCTGCCTCGCTTTAGCATACAGGGGCTACACACAGCATTTACGCATATTTTGCAGACAAATCAGTTAGGTTAATTTAAAAAAAACAAAAAAAAAAAAAACGGAAGCAAAGTGCGAGGGGTAACACTTCAATCCCAGTATCGATATTGTAGTTGGAGTATCGTTCGAAAGCGATACCAGCGTTGGTATCGATATTATCGATATTAGGATCGATCCGCCCACCCATAGTGGGCAGTGGAACCATGACAAACAAATTGGATTTAAAATCTTCTCTTCTTACTGTACACTCACCGGCCACTTTATTAGGTACACCATGCTAGTAACGGGTTGGACCCCCTTTTGCCTTCAGAACTGCCTCAATTCTTCGTGGCATAGATTCAACAAGGTGCTGGAAGCATTCCTCAGAGAGTTTGGTCCATATTGACATGATGGCATCACACAGTTGCCGCAGATTTGTCGGCTGCACATCCATGTTGCGAATCTCCCGTTCCACCACATCCCAAAGATGCTCTATTGGATTGAGATCTGGTGACTTTGGAAGCCATTTGAGTACAGTGAACTCACTGTCATGTTCAAGAAACCAGTCTGAGATGATTCCAGCTTTATGACATGGTGCATTATCCTGCTGAAAGTAGCCATTAGAAGTTGGGTACATTGTGGTCATAAAAGGATGGACATGGTCAGCAACAATACTCAGGTAGGCTGTGGCGTTGTAACGATGCTCAATTGGTACCAAGGGGCCCAAAGAGTGCCAAGAAAATATTCCCCACACCATTACACCACCACCACCAGCCTGAACCGTTGATACAAGGAAGGATGGATCCATGCTTTCATGTTGTTGACGCCAAATTCTGACCCTACCATCCGAATGTCGCAGCAGAAATCGAGACTCATCAGACCAGGCAACGTTTTTCCAATCTTCTATTGTCCAATTTCGATGAGCTTGTGCAAATTGAAGCCTCAGTTTCCTGTTCTTAGCTGAAAGGAGTGGCACCCGGTGTGGTCTTCTGCTGCTAAAGCCCATCCGCCTCAAAGTTCGACGTACTGTGCGTTCAGAGATGCTCTCCTGCCTACCTTGGTTGTAACGGGTGCTTATTTGAGTCACTGTTGCCTTTCTATCAGCCCGAACCAGTCTGGCCATTCTCCTCTGACCTCTGGCATCAACAAGGCATTTCCGCCCACAGAACTGCCGCTCACTGGATATTTTTTCTTTTTCGGACCATTCTCGGTAAACCCTAGAGATGGTTGTGCGTGAAAATCCCAGTAGATCAGCAGTTTCTGAAATACTCAGACCAGCTCTTCTGGCACCAACAACCATGCCACGTTCAAAGTCACTCAAATCACCTTTCTTCCCCATACTGATGCTCGGTTTGAACTGCTGGAGATTGTCTTGACCATGTCTACATGCCTAAATGCACTGAGTTGCCGCCATGTGATTGGCTGATTAGGATTTAAGTGTTAACAAGCAGTTGGACAGGTGTACCTAATAAAGTGGCCAGTGAGTGTATTCAATTGATTAGTCATACAGTGCAATTTTTAATATCCTAGAATTTAAATTTTTTATCAGGAGACCTTTAGCAGATACGACATTAAAATGCAATTAATTTGACTAATTAATTAGAAAATTCTGCAAATAATTTGATTAATTTTATTAATCGACTGACAGCACTAGTTTATACGTTTTCTACCTAAAAGTTCCCTCCTGTTTATCATGAAAGTGTTTTCTATCATGATGAAGCATTTTTTGTAATCAACATCATTCTACACCAGGCATGGGCAAACTACGGCCCGTGGGCCACATGCTGTATGTTAAACGGTTTAATCCGACCCGCCAAACTTGAAAAAAATCAAATAAATAAACCTTGTTTATGTTTGATTTCTCCTGTAATTCTGATGTTCCCTTACTAGATGGCGCCAAAGATACAACACTGCTTCCATTAAAATGTGTGTGTGTCCGTGATGCCCACACTGTCAAAATAAACAGTGTGCAAAGATATGGAAAGCCATCAGGGCCGATACACGCACGTAAATAAGCGTGTTAGGATGTTGAAATGAACAAAATGTTACATCAAGCGTTTAGATTTCAAACCTAGTGCTGCTAAAGGCAACGTTTTTAAGTGCAATCGCACTAGATTTCAGACCTAATGACGCTACATTTGAAATTGAACGCTCTTGATGTAACATTTAGCGTGCTTGTTTAAAATCTAGCACGTCATTCTATCGGTCTACTCTAGCGGTTACCAAAGCATGCCATCCATCGGATCCTGTTCCAGCCCGCATGTCAAATGTTAGAACTCAATGTGGCCCGCGAGTCAAAAAGTTTGCTCACCCCTGTTCTACACCATAGTTTCAACATCATCATTAAAAGTCTTCAGAAGGATCTTGTCTGTTTAAAGCATAACTACCTACTGTGACTGTCTAAAAGAGTAATAATTTCTCTTTCTATTTGGAGGTGCCAAGGATAAGAAAGATCAGCCCGATGATGCAACCAAGAAAACCAAAAAGACCAAACCTGACAAAAAACCCGGTAAGAATGGATTCTGATCATTCAAAATATGAAAACTTTCAGTTAAATATGTTTGACTAAACTGAGTAAAAACTGCAAGATGTACAGAATGACCACGATCCAGACAATCATTTTTACACAGAAATACAGAAGGACTGTGAATGTTATACAAATGAGCAGTTTTATATGCATGTAAGTACAAAGAGTATCTATGAGGAGCAGTGGTCTCTCTGTGAGATTGAAGGCTTTAACATGTTCTTCTAGAAACAGTCGAGTAACATGATCTTCGTGAGGACTGTAGACGCTCTGATCGCTGCTCTACACGACCTCCTCTAATTCAGTCATTTTTCAGTCTAATTTCACTGTATTTGGTGAGCATTGAGACTTTATGACACATGTCTACTTATTTTGAGAACTTGTTGGGCTCTGGAATGGATCTCCCAGAGAGATCCTCAGCATCCCAGAGAGATCCCAAAACCTCTAAAATGTGCTGTTCCCCTGATGGACTCATTTCTAATCCTGTCCATCCTGGTCACTCCGAGAGAGATCCTCAGCATCTTCATCTCCGCTAACAGAGATGGAGGTAGCAGAGATGAAGATGCTGAGGATCTCTCTCAGAGTGACCAGGATGGACAGGATTAGAAATGGGTACATTAGGGGAACAGCACGTTAGAGATTTTGGGGATAAAGTTCGAGAGGCAAGACTGAGATGGTTTGGGCATGTACAGAGGAGAGAGAGAGAGTACATCAGAAGAAGGATGCTGGGTTTGGAACCACCAGGAAAGAGGCCTAGAGGAAGACCAAAGAGGAGGTTCATGGACACAGTGAAGGAAGACATGAAGATAGTTGGTGTGACCGAAGAAGATGCAGCAGATAGGGTTAGATGGAAGAAACTGACTTGCTATGGCGCCCCCTCAAGGGAAATGCCAAAAGAAGAAGAAGAAGTTGGGATCTGGAATGGCTGCAAACACAAAGTTATTCACTAAACATTCCACTGCAGCTCGCCTAGCAGACAACGAGGAGCTAGCAGAACTAGTTGAGCTAGCCGTAGCGGAAGCTATTAAAGAAGCTATTCCTGCACTTGTGGAGGACGTGGATTCCCAGCTGATGAGCAAGACACAAGCTCTAATGATGCACAACTCGCTGGTCTGCGTGGCGAAATGGTCGCTATGCAGGCTGATAGAGGCTGATAGAGGCTGATAGAGGCTTTTCACTCTTTCCCTTGAGCCATTTGCACAAAAATGACACCACCCTTTCGTAGCACCTATCATAGTTTGTGACACAGAACATCGCATTTGATTATATGCTGATGATATTCTTCTTTTCATAGGCAATCCCGGCTTCTCAATTCCACATTTACTATCGGTCTTTGAACCGTTCGGATCACTTTTTGGTTATAAAATCAATTGGACAAAGTCAGCACTGATGCACATAAATTTGGCTGTTGCTGAGGTTCATTTACCATCCCACATACCAGTGATTAAAAACTTTAAATATCTTGGAGTTGACATTTTCCTCTGATCTCATCTATTTCAATAAAAAATTTCAGGGCATCTACAACCAGTTGAGCTAGTGTTGCACTAGATTTCAGACCTACTGCTGCTACATTTGAAATTGAACCATCTTAATGTAACATTTAAGCCGCTTGTTTAAAATCTAGCGCGTCATTCTATCGGTCTAATCTAGCGGTTACCAAAGCATGCCACCCATCTGATCCTGTTCCAACCCGCATGTCAAATGTTAGAACTCAATGTGGCCCGCGAGTCAAAAAGTTTGCCCACCCCTGTTCTACACCATAGTTTCAACATCATCATTAAAAGTCTTCAGAAGGATCTTGTCTGTTTAAAGCATAACTACCTACTGTGACTGTCTAAAAGAGTAATCATTTCTCTTTCTATTTGGAGGTGCCAAGGATAAGAAAGATCAGCCCGATGATGCAACCAAGAAAACCAAAAAGACCAAACCTGACAAAAAACCCGGTAAGAATGGATTCTGATCATTCAAAATATGAAAACTTTCAGTTAAATATGTTTGACTAAACTGAGTAAAAACGGCAAGATGTACAGAATGACCACGATCCAGACAATCATTTTTACACAGAAATACAGAAGGACTGTGAATATTATACAAATGAGCAGTTTGATATGCATGTAAGTACAAAGAGTATCTATCTATGAGGAGCAGTGGTCTCTCTGTGAGATTGAAGGCTTTAACGTGTTCTTCTAGAAACAGTCGAGTAACGTGATCTTCAGAATCAGAATGCTTTTATTGCCATATCAATGAAAAATATCAGAGACTAGGAACTTGCTTTAATACAGGTGTTGCAAAAATATAAAATAAAAATAATAAAAAATAAAATAAATAAAAATAATTTGATCAAAACTATGAGTGCTCAGAAGAAAAAGAAAAGATGTGCAATGTCATAGAAAATAATAAAAATAGTAAAGTGACAAGAGATGTGGGGATCCAGGTTATAAAGTGACTAAGAGATGTGGGGATCCAGGTTATAAAGTGACTAAGAGATGTGGGGATCCAGGTTATAAAGTGACTAAGAGATGTGGGGATCCAGGTTATAAAGTGACTAAGAGATGTGGGGATCCAGGTTATAAAGTGATTAAGAGATGTGGGGATCCAGGTTATAAAGTGTCTAAGAGATGTGGGGATCCAGGTTAGAGATGTGGGGATCCAGGTTAGAGATGTGGGGATCCAGGTTAGAGATGTGGGGATCCAGGTTAGAGATGTGAGGATCCAGGTTAGAGATGTGGGGATCCAGGTTAGAGATGTGGGGATCCAGGTTAGAGATGTGGGGATCCAGGTTATAAAGTGACTAAGAGATGTGGGGATCCAGGTTAGAGATGTGGGGATCCAGGTTAGAGATGTGGGGATCCAGGTTAGAGATGTGGGGATCCAGGTTAGAGATGTGGGGATCCAGGTTAGAGATGTGGGGATCCAGGTTAGAGATGTGAGGATCCAGGTTAGAGATGTGGGGATCCAGGTTAGAGATGTGGGGATCCAGGTTAGAGATGTGGGGATCCAGGTTATAAAGTGACTAAGAGATGTGGGGATCCAGGTTAGAGATGTGGGGATCCAGGTTAGAGATGTGGGGATCCAGGTTAGAGATGTGGGGATCCAGGTTAGAGATGTGGGGATCCAGGTTAGAGATGTGAGGATCCAGGTTAGAGATGTGGGGATTCAGGTTATAAAGTGACTAAGAGATGTGGGGATCCAGGTTAGAGATGTGGGGATCCAGGTTAGAGATGTGGGGATCCAGGTTAGAGATGTGGGGATCCAGGTTATAAAGCATTCATAAGTCCAACGGCAGAAGGGAAGAAGCTGTTTTTGTGGCGGGACGTTCTGGTCGAATGGACTGGAGTTTCCTGCCCGAGACGAGTCACTTAAAAAGTCCATGTCCATTCTTCACGAGGAATTTGGACCCAGCGGGCATCAGAGCGTCAAATTCACTTTAAAGCAAACATCAAAATGTTACGTTAAAATAACGTGTAAAAGTGGTTGGATTTGAAACTCAAATCGACATCAAAATCACGACATCACACTGACATTAAAATAACCATTACATTCATATTATTTTGCCCTCATTTTAATGTTGTTTTCTAGATTGAAAGTTTGGTAAAATCAGCACACAAACATATAAAATGTTGATTTGAACAGTTCATTGAAGGTTGAACTTGTTCTCATTTCTCTATTTGCCCCGTGAAGAGATGAAAGCTTCAAAAAGATTCCAAGTATCGCCCTACATAAAACTTAAACATTTGTAGTATCTACTGTTTCTTGCCGGTCTTCCTTTCTGGCTTTAGATGCTGACACTATGTTTCCTGTTGGATGGATTTCTTCTTTTATTTCCTCATATTTTTGTAGAGTAATCCGGTCTTGTTTCAGGACACCGGCGTGAGTTTACTACGTCCCTTTTATGTGAACGCGCACAGCTTCATTCAACAGATCGATGATTAACAGAGCGAGACGTGAACGCGCTTTGTAGTACAGGTTGTCCAGAGAGACGGATGTCTCGTTTAGTCAATCCGGACATGCGCACTAATCCAGAATAAGTTTAGTTTTATTTCCTGAAACTAAAATCTCTCTAAATCTCTCTAATTATGCAGGCTGATGTCACTAAATATGTGAATTACACAGAAAAGGAAGGAAGCCAGTTAGCAGAGGTGGAAGCTCGGGTTTCCTCCTCTGTGAGCGCATTGGAGGCATGGCGTGTGAAGCTTGAGGAAAAAATGGAGGGCAGGTCACGAAGGGACAACATTAGGGTACCCCGAATTCCTGAAAACGCGGAGTCGCAGAATGTTTTGTCGTTTTGTCACCACAATTTTATTCTCATCTTACATCAACAAAAGTAGACTCAAGAAGATAACGGAGCTAGAGAATACACTCACCCGACTAGAGGAAGAACAACAAGCAGCATATTCTCAAGTGCTGCAAACCAGCATAACAATTACAAGAACAGAATTAAACTCTTTACTAAAACGTAGGGCGGAATTTCTTATGCACAAGACCAAGAGAACTTCTTCTTCTTTCGGCATTTCCCTCCTGGGGGCGCCACAGCAAGTCAGTTTCTTCCATCTAACCCTATCTGCTGCATCCTCTTCGGTCACACCAACTATCTTCATGTCTTCCTTCACTGTATCCATGAACCTCCTCTTTGGTCTTCCTCTAGTCCTCTTTCCTGGTGGTTCCAAACCCTGCATTCTTCTTCTGATGTACTCTCTCTCTCTCCTCTGCACATGTCCAAACCATCTCAGTCTGGTCTCTCTGACTTTAAAACCTCTAACATGTGCTGTTCCTCTGATCCTGTCCATCCTGGTCACTCCCAGAGAGATCCTCAGCATCTTCATCTCTGCTACCTCCATCTCTGTTTCCTGTCTTTTTCTCAGTGCCACTGTCTCTAAACCAATCAGCATGGCCGCTCTCACCACACTGTCTCTAGACTAATCGGCATGGCCGCTGTCACCACACTGTCTCTAGACCAATCAGCATGGCCGCTCTCACCACACTGTCTCCAGACCAATCAGCATGGCCGCTCTCACCACACTGTCTCTAGACCAATCAGCATGGCCAGTCTCACCACACTGTCTCTAGACCAATCAGCATGGCCGCTCTCACCACACTGTCTCTAGACCAATCAGCATGGCCAGTCTCACCACACTGTCTCTAGACCAATCAGCATGGCCGCTCTCATCACACTGTCTCTAGACCAATCAGCATGGCCGCTCTCACCACACTGTCTCTAGACCAATCAGCATGGCCGCTCTCACCACACTGTCTCTAGACCAATCAGCATGGCCGCTCTCACCACACTGTCTCTAGACCAATCAGCATGGCCGCTCTCACCACACTGTCTCTAGACCAATCAGCATGACCGCTCTCACCACGGTTTTGTACACTTTTTCTTTCATTTTATCTGAAACTCTTCCATCACACATCACACCTGATACTTTTCTCCACCCATTCCAGCCTGCCTGCACACACTTCTTCACCTCTTTTCCACACTCTCCATTGCTCTGGACTGTTGATCCTAAGTACTTGAAATCTTCCACCTTCTTTATCTCCTTTCCCTGTAACCTCACTTTTCCATTATAGAACATACTATTTTAATGGTGGAAGACCGAGCCACCTATTAGCCATGAGACTAAAAAACATGAAAAATACTCAAATATTACAGCCATAAAAACACCTCTTCACACTCTATCAACTCTGAATTTAAATCCTTTTACTCATCGCTTTATAAATCTGAAATATTCTTAGACACAAATTCTAACACTGACTTTTTCCAGAGAGTCGATCTTTCCTCACTCTCTCAAAGTGATTCGGAATTTCTTCAAACTCCCCTTTCTCTGGAGGAGTTGAAACAAACACTTAGCAATATAAAAAAGGTAAATCTCCAGGATGTGATGGAATCCCACCTGAACTATATCTAACTTTTTGGGACATACCTGTACTTGGCAAACCACTTCTGCATATGTTCAATACAGCTATTGAGAAAATAACATTTATTCTAGTACAAATTCTGCAGTGATTACTGTCCTTCCAAAATCAAATAAAGATCCAACCCAATGTAGCAATTATTAGACCACTGTCTCTACTGAATGGAGACGTTAAATTAAATGCCAAAGTACTTGCAACCCGTTTAGAGGTATACCTTCCTAAACTCATTCATAATGACCAAACCAGTTTTATTAAATCTTGTTTTGCGTCTGACAATGTGCAGCGTTTGCTACACATTATTCACGAATCTGGTAGTTTTAATCAGTTCTATCTCTAGATGCAGAAAAAGCTTTTGACCGGTTGGAATGGGAATACTTTATGGGCAACGTTGGACAAATTTGGATTATGAGTTAACTTCAATAACATGATAAAGGTTCTTTATGGTAATAATTCAGCAATGGTTTCCACAGTTAACATATGCTCTGCTCAGTTTCTGATTTACAGAGACACTCGCCAAAGTTGTCCACTATCACCAATGCTTTTCACTCTTTCCCTTGAGCCATTTGCACAAAAATGACACCACCCTTTTGTAGCACCTATCATAGTTTGTGACACAGAACATCACATTTGATTATATGCTGATGATATTCTTCTTTTCATAGGCAATCCCGGCTTCTCAATTCCACATTTACTATCGGTCTTTGAATCGTTTGGATCACTTTTTGGTTATATAATCAAATGAACAAAGTCAGCACTGATGCACATAAATTTGTCTGCTGCTGAGGTTCATTTACAATCCCACATACCAGTGATTAAAAACTTTATATATCTTAAAGTTGACATTTTCCTTTGTTCTCCTCTATTTAAATAAAAAAAAATTTCAGGGCATCTACAACCAGTTGAGCTAGTGTCGCACTAGATTTCAGACCTACTGCCGCTACATTTAAAATTTAACCAGCTTGATGTAACATTTGGGCCGCTTGTTTAAAATCTAGCACGTCATTCTATCGGTCTCATTTAGCTGTTACCAAAGCATGCCATCCATCTGATCCTGTTCCAACCCGCATGTCAAATGTTAGAACTCAATGTGGCCCGCGAGTCAAAAAGTTTGCTCACCCCTGTTCTACACCATAGTTTCAACATCATCATTAAAAGTCTTCAGAAGGATCTTGTCTGTTTAAAGCATAACTACCTACTGTGACTGTCTAAAAGAGTAATAATTTCTCTTTCTATTTGGAGGTGCCAAGGATAAGAAAGATCAGCCCGATGATGCAACCAAGAAAACCAAAAAGACCAAACCTGACAAAAAACCCGGTAAGAATGGATTCTGATCATTCAAAATATGAAAACTTTCAGTTAAATATGTTTGACTATACCGAGTATAAACTGCAAGATGTACAGAATGACCACGATCTAGAGCAGGGGTCACCAACACTGTGCCCGCGGGCATCAGGTCGCCCGCAGCGACCGCATCAGTCGCCCGCAGACCTGTTCTAAAAATAGCACTAATCAGGAATTAGCTCTGTGTAAAATCTAATTTAATTGTGTTGCTATTCTTTTTTAATTTCATTTACATTGATGTAAAAAATGTATGTCCCAAAAGAAAGTTTAATATATGAACTCTGATATCTCCACTGGAGATATAAAGTGCATTACAAATAAAATTTATTATTATTATTATTAGTGGGCATGACAAACCGGCTTTGCTGAGATGAGCTCGTAGAGCGTTTTCTACCCACAAAAACATGGCAGAAAAATAAGGAAGAAAACTTGGAGGAAGAGTTCTTTTTTATTAAGGTGAAAATTATAGATCATAGAAATCTATGTGTGTCTCATCTGCGGTGCGGCTGTGGCGACGCGTAAGCGGCACAACGTGGAGCGAAATTTCCGTACATGTCGCTTAAGCTTCCATGCTAACTACCCAGCAGGCAGCGCAGTTAAGCCCGTGAGTTAAAGGCAGCTTTGGGCAAACAGCAGTCTTTTTTTAGGGGGCCGGTAAAAAAAAAAAACTCTCAAAAAGCAACTGAAGCCTCATTTAGAGAAAAAAAGAAGAAGACACAGTACACTGATGAAGAGCATGCGATGCCAGGCCTCCCACTAACAAAGAAACAAATGCCAGATGTTGGTAACATGCCAGTACCATGGCAAAGATAAATTTTAATATATTGAAAGTGTAACAGACGTGATGATTTGTTTTAATGATTAGTACAAATGTGATAAGATTTATTTTGAAAGGAGTAGATTTTTGTTAAATCATTTGTACAAGCACGGTTCAGAGTTTATGATTTGATAACTGTTGTAAAAATTGAAAAAGATTTCCTGCAAAATGTTGTGGAAGTGATTATTTGAAAATGAAACACTTGGATATAACAATCAGTGTCTTTACATAGAATATCATTAATAATAATAATATAAAACTAAAGGTACACTGTGTAACTTTGTTATTTCAGAAGTGTATTATCAAAGTGGTAACCCTTTGCATCACTCAGTGCCCTTGAAGTAGCCCTCAGTATCATAGAAGTTGGTGACCCCTGATCTAGACAACCATTTTTGGCTGAATAAAGTTGGTTTGACTCAAACAAACTGACTTTAAATCTCAAAAAACCATAATGTATTAGTTTTGCAAACCGTCCTTTTAAGGGCAACAATAAATTATTCATAGATGATGTCGAGATAGAGTGTGTTCCTACCCTCACCATGGTAACCAGGATCTACGTTCCTACCCTCACCATGGTAACCAGGATCTATGTTCCTACCCTCACCATGGTAACCAGGATCTACGTTCCTACCCTCACCGTGGTAACCAGGATCTACGTTCCTACCCTCACCATGGTAACCAGGATCTATGTTCCTACCCTCACCATGGTAACCAGGATCTACATTCCTACCCTCACCGTGGTAACCAGGATCTACGTTCCTACGCTCATCATGGTAACTAGGATCTACGTTCCTACCCTCACCATGGTAACCAGGATCTACGTTCCTACCCTCACCATGGTAACCAGGATCTACGTTCCTACGCTCACCATGGTAACCAGGATCTACGTTCCTACCCTCACTATGGTAACCAGGATCTACGTTCCTACCCTCATCATGGTAACCAGGATCTACGTTCCTACCCTCACCATGGTAACCAGGATCTATGTTCCTACCCTCACCGTGGTAACCAGGATCTACATTCCTACCCTCACCGTGGTAACCAGGATCTACGTTCCTACGCTCATCATGGTAACTAGGATCTACGTTCCTACCCTCACCATGGTAACCAGGATCTACGTTCCTACGCTCACCATGGTAACCAGGATCTACGTTCCTACCCTCACCATGGTAATCAGGATCTACGTTCCTACCCTCACCATGGTAACCAGGATCTACGTTCCTACCCTCACCATGGTAACCAGGATCTACGTTCCTACCCTCACCATGGTAACCAGGATCTACGTTCCTACCCTCACCATGGTAACCAGGATCTACGTTCCTACCCTCACCATGGTAACCAGGATCTACATTCCTACCCTCACCATGGTAACCAGGATCTACGTTCCTACCCTCACCATGGTAACCAGGATCTACGATCCTACCATCACCATGGTAACCAGGATCTATGTTCCTACCCTCACCATGGTAACCAGGATCTACGTTCCTATCCTCACTATGGTAACCAGGATCTACGTTCCTACCCTCACCATGGTAACCAGGATCTATGTTACTACCCTCACCATGGTAACCAGGATCTACGTTCCTATCCTCACCATGATAACCAGGATCTATGTTCCTACCCTCACCATGGTAACCAGGATCTACGTTCCTACCCTCACCGTGGTAACCAGGATCTACGTTCCTACCGTCACCATGGTAACCAGGATCTATGTTCCTACCCTCACCGTGGTAACCAGGATCTACGTTCCTACCCTCACCATGGTAACCAGGATCTACGTTCCTACGCTCACCATGGTAACCAGGATCTACGTTCCTACCCTCACTATGGTAATCAGGATCTACGTTCCTACCCTCACCATGGTAACCAGGATCTACGTTCCTACCCTCACCATGGTAACCAGGATCTACGTTCCTACCCTCACCATGGTAACCAGGATCTACGTTCCTACCCTCACCATGGTAACCAGGATCTACGTTCCTACCCTCACCATGGTAACCAGGATCTACGTTCCTACCCTCACCATGGTAACCAGGATCTACGTTCCTACCCTCACCATGGTAACCAGGATCTACGTTCCTACCCTCACCATGGTAACCAGGATCTACGATCCTACCATCACCATGGTAACCAGGATCTATGTTCCTACCCTCACCATGGTAACCAGGATCTACGTTCCTATCCTCACTATGGTAACCAGGATCTACGTTCCTACCCTCACCATGGTAACCAGGATCTATGTTACTACCCTCACCATGGTAACCAGGATCTACGTTCCTATCCTCACCATGATAACCAGGATCTACGTTCCTACCCTCACCATGGTAACTAGGATCTACGTTCCTACCCTCACCATGGTAACAAGGATCTATGTTCCTACCCTCACCATGGTAACTAGGATCTACGTTCCTACCCTCACCATGGTAACAAGGATCACGTTTCTACCCTCACCATGGTAACCAGGATCTACATTCCTACTCTCACCATGGTAACCAGGATCTACGTTCCTACCCTCACCGATGATCAGCGGCTGTCGGTGATGACTAAAAGAAAAGGTTCGCTGATAGAAACGGCCAGCCAAATGGGGTTTTTTGGGCATCTTGTTAGGATGCCTCCCTTGCTGGGGGGTGTTTCAGGCATGTCCCATGTCCCAAACTATGTCTCACAGCTGGACAAGGAACACTTCAGGATCATCCCGGGTGAGCTGGAGAATGCAGCCAGGGTGAGGGAAACATGGGTTTTGTGTCTGAGCCTGCTGCCCCCGCAACCCGGCTCCGGATCTATGGAAGACAAAGAAACAAAACACTGGACAAAATAAAAGATGATGAGACACGATAAAATCTATTTAATTTTCTCTACAATACTCTGGTGTTACTGAATCAAAGTTACTCCACAGCCTTTAAAACCTGTCTCTCTACGTTGTGGTTAAACTGTTCAACCTGTGTTTATAGAACGTTGTGTGGTTTGATTAAGTTTTTTTTCTCTCTCCTCTAGAAGACCTTGCAGAGGGCAACCGTCCTCACGTTCCAATCCTGCTGAGGCTTTTATTAACAGTTTTGGCCTGCCTGGTGGTGTTTCTGATTATGATCATCACCTACAGTGAGTTTTGTTTCATCCAGATCGACCAAATAAAATCCATCACAGCAGGTTCTCTTTAGTTTGTTAGTTTGGGAGGATCGAGAGGAAGAGAAAAAGTTCTTTGGAAAGTGTCTGTGCAGAAAGCTTGTCTCAACTTCTCTACGACTACAACAAGAACTGTTGTGGTGGTTCAGGTACAAGGATTAAAAATACTTTTTAAATCCCAGAGTGGTGGCTCAACCAGTCTCAAGATAGACGCAGCGTTAGAATCAGGACGACTCAAGTCATGCACGCAATTTTTAGAGTTTGCTTTCATAGAACGAGACTGAGGAACAAGAACTGTTGACGAGAGGGAAGTGCGGGTGGACAGAAAGAAATACACCGAGACAAAACACAGGAAAGCAGTGAAGAGTCAGGGTGTTATGTCTTTGATTGAAGTATATGTCAGAGTGAGACGTCTGTCTCTTCTAAAGATCTTTTATAATTTCTTAAACTAACAGCAGAGTGAGAGGTCTCAAAAATAGTAGATCTAGCATGAGTCTGAAATTGAGAAGACGGAAGTAGACTGCGCTCAAAACTTGTTAAAACCTGGGATAACTTTAGTCTTTTTACTATTACCACGTACATATATATACGTACATATATGTATAATCCTGTGCAGAAAAGAGTCTACATAAACAAGAAAAGCAAGCCTTGTGTGGGAGTCTCTTTTTTCATTGGAAGAGTTAGCTGGCTGTCTAGCTGCACACAGTCACGTGTCGTGAGGACAGCACAGTAAAAAGACTATATAGAAGTAAAAAGACTTAAATAGAAGAAAAAAGACTTCTATACGGCGGGTTAAACAACACTGAGCTACACAGTCAACATGAGTCTACGCTCAGGTAAGACTTACTTGAGAGATTATGAATCACAGTTCGAGCCAGAGGCAAACTCAGAGCAGCAAGCTGATGACCAGGCTGCCACCAATCACCCGGTTCCTGCAGACCAGCTGTCGCCTGAGAGGCAGCCGTCAGAGAGGCCGCAGCATTCACCTCCACACAGCGTCAGGTCCAGAGCCACCAGCAGACGGTCGCACACCACAGCAGCTTCAAGTGTGTCAGCCACAAAAGCATACGCCAAAGCCCAAGCAGCAAAGGCCCAGCTCCGTTTCGCAGAAAAAGAAGCTAGTCTGATGAGACAAAAAGCAGATTTGGAAGCAGACTCGATGAGACAAAAGGCAGATTCGGCGAGACAAAAAGCAGATTTGGAAGCAGACTCGATGAGACAAAAGGCAGATTCGGCGAGACAAAAGGCAGATTTGGAGGCCAGTCTCCATGTTTTGAAGTGTGAAAAGGAAATAGCAGCAGCTGAGGCAGAAGCTGCAGCCTATGAAGAATTAGAAAGTCAGAGCGGGGAGTCAGACTCAGAACTTCCTATTACAGGTGAGACGTTTAATGCAGTACAACGCACAAGTGATTATGTGGAACAACAATGTAAGCTAAAGGCGCCACCTAGTGCTACACATGATAGCACAAAATTTCAAATGCCAAGTCGATCAATAATAACAAAAGAAACTCATGTCCAGTTCCCAATGAAAAACGATGTTAAACATGAGGACATACCAGAAGCTGTTCCAACCAGCACATTCTCACTCAAACCCCAAGCTCACACCTTTTTGCCTACAAGTCACAACCAAATAGAGCAAAACAGCGTACAAGATTTTGCAAAATATCTCATCCGCAAAGAAATAGTTAGCACTGGCTTACTCCAATATGATGACAGACCCGAAAACTATTGGGCATGGAAAGTCTCATTCACGAGTGTTACTAAAGACTTGAATCTGTCCCCTAGAGAAGAGCTAGACTTGCTCACAAAATGGTTAGGGCCAAAATCTTCAGAGCAAGCAAAAAGGCTTCGCGCAGTACACACCCTCAATCCCGCTGCAGGTGTAAAAGTGGTATGGGAGCGTCTAGAGGAATGTTATGGCTCCTCAGAAGTCATTGAGGATGCACTGTTAAAAAAGTTGGAGGAGTTTCCAAGGCTGACAAACAAAGAGAGTGGCAAATTAAGGGAGCTGGGTGACATCTTGTTGGAGTTGCAGTGTGCTAAGTCTGATGGTACACTGCCAGGTCTTGCATATCTAGACACGGCTAGAGGGGTTAGACAAATAGTTGAAAAACTCCCCTTTAACATGCAGGAGAGGTGGACCACTGTAGGTACACAGTATAAAGAAGTCAATAGAGTGTCATTTCCACCTTTTTCTGTCTTTGTGCAATTTGTACAGCAACAAGCAAAAATGAAAAATGATCCAAGTTTTTCCCCATCCAGCTGCAGCAACCAAGTTACCACACGCAATGAAAAGTCCATTCCATATAATCGGAAAGCTACTGTTGCAGTACACAGAACGGAAATTGAGGAAAGAAAACAAGGGAGTTTTGAACAGAAGAAAATCGAAGAACCAGATCGTCTGTGTCCAATTCATAAGAAGCCACACCCTCTGAAAAAATGCAAGTTATTCAGAGACAAATCAATTGAGGAACGACAGGCTTTTCTGAGAGAGCATCGTATATGCTACAGGTGTTGTGGGTCTGTGCAACATATAGCCAAAGATTGTAAAGTAGCAGTAAAGTGTGTTGAGTGTGACAGTCCAAAACACTTGTCAGCACTCCATCCGGGTCCCACACCTGTCCCAAAAGATGACACCTCAAAGAATGTAGATGCTAAGGAGGACTCAGAAGACCATCCTGCAGTAGTCTCCAAGTGCACAGAGGTATGTGGACAAAGTGACAGCCCACGCTCATGTTCAAAGATCTGTTTGGTGAAAGCATATCCAGAAGGTCAAAAGGACAGAGCTATAAAAATGTATGCAGTGATTGACGAACAGAGCAATAGATCCCTGGCTAGGACGGACTTTTTTAACCTGTTTGGAATAAAAAGTGCACCTGTGCCATACACGCTGAAAACATGCTTAGGAAAAGCTGAAACTGCAGGTAGGAGAGCAGAACATTTTGTAGTAGAGTCCATGGATGGAAAAACAAATGTCAAACTGCCTCCTTTAATCGAGTGTGATTCAGTGCCGGACGAAAGATCTGAAATTCCTTCACCTGAGATTGCTAAGCACCATCCACACCTTCTCCCTATTGCAAGCAAAATCCAACCGGTCGATCATCATGCTCCTATTCTCCTTTTGCTGGGAAGGGACCTCCTCAGCATTCATAAAGTAAGAGAACAGATCAATGGACCAAATAACGCACCATACGCCCAAAGGTTAGACTTGGGGTGGGTTGTGATAGGGGAAGTGTGCTTGGGCAAAACTCACAACACAACAGAAGTCAACGTGTACAGAACACACATGCTAGACAACGGACGGACTACTCATTTTGAACCATGTCCAAACGTCTTTACAGTGAAAGAGGACTATGTCAAGCAGCCCCAGCAAAGCACACCTTTAATCTCAAATAGTGTGGACATTAAAGGCAACACACACAAGCTAGGTCAGTCTGTGTTTGAACGTACAGAGTCAGATGACAAGGTGGCACTGTCTATAGATGACAAAAACTTTCTAACAATAATGGACAAGGCGGTCCAACAAAACAAAGAAAACACCTGGGTCGCTCCATTGCCCTTTCGCTCTCCAAGGAGGAGACTCCCAAGCAACAGAGTTCAAGCCTCAAAACGTCTATACTCACTCAAAAAGACGTTAGAAAAGAAACCAAAAATGAAAGATCACTACATCCGATTTATGCAGAAAATGTTGGATAACGATCAAGCTGAACTCGCTCCACCTCTGCCCGAAGGTAAAGAACACTGGTATCTGCCAACGTTTGGTGTATACCACCCGCAAAAGCCAGATCAAATACGTGTTGTTTTTGATTCTAGTGCAGAGTGTGAAGGAACATCCCTGAACCAAGTGCTACTCAGTGGACCTGATCTGAATAATTCTCTGTTAGGAGTGCTGTTACGGTTCAGAAAAGAGCCAATAGCCCTGACAGCTGATGTTCAACAAATGTTTTATTGTTTTGAGGTGTGTGAAGATCACAGAGACTATCTGCGCTATCTCTGGTTTGAGGACAATGACGTCACAAAAAATGTGGTCGAATATCGGATGAAAGTGCATGTTTTTGGGAATAGCCCATCACCCGCTGTTGCCATTTACTGCATGCGGCGGGCAGCAAGCGAAGGTGAGCTGGAACATGGCTCAGATGCCAGGCGGTTTGTTGAAAGACAATTTTATGTAGATGACGGGCTCACTTCAGTCGCCACACCTGAACAAGCAGTTGACCTGTTAACGAGAACACAAAACATGTTAGCAGAGTCCAATTTGCGACTACACAAAGTTGCCTCCAACTGCAGCCTCGTTATGGAAGCATTCCCTGCAGACGATCTAGCAAAGGACTTGAAAGAATTAGATCTTGGTGTAGATCCACTTCCTGTTCAAAGGAGCTTAGGACTATGTTGGAACCTGCAAACTGACAGCTTTACTTACCTTGTATCCAATGAGACAAAACCATTCACACGTAGGGGAGTACTGTCAACTGTCAATAGCTTGTATGATCCGTTGGGTTTTGCAGCTCCTATAATCGTGCAAGGCAAAGCGCTACTCAGAGAACTTTCTACTGAGGAGAGCGACTGGGACGCACCTCTTTCCCCAGAAAAAGAGGACGCATGGATCTCATGGAGAAACTCACTGAAAACTCTAGAAGATCTCCAAATCAAAAGGTGTTACAGTTCAGGTTCTTTAGGTGAAATGAAAACTAATGAACTCTGTATTTTCTCAGATGCGTCTACTGTAGCTATAGGTGCGGTAGCTTACCTGCGCTCTTTAGACACTCAAGGCAAGTATCACGTAGGTTTTGTGATGGGGAAGTCAAAACTAGCACCCCGACCTGCACACACCGTACCACGGTTAGAACTTTGTGCTGCCGTGCTTGCAGTAGAAATGTATGACTTAATCAAAGACGAGTTAGACCTCAAAATTGACAGTGTCAAGTTTTTCACTGACAGTCGCATTGTGTTAGGTTACATACACAACTCCTCAAAAAGATTCTACATGTATGTAGCTAACCGCGTCACACGAATCAGGTCATCCACTCAACCTGACCAGTGGCATTACGTTTCAACAGATGTGAATCCAGCTGACCTAGCAACTAGATTTATTCCAGCCGTTGAATTTAAAAACAGTAATTGGGTTACAGGCCCAAGCTTTCTGTGTTCAGAAAAACTCAATGAATCTCAAAAAGACTATTCATTCTCACTGGTAGAGCCTGAGAATGACAAAGAAATACGAGCTCATGTAAAAACACTTGCAACTACCGTCACAACAACTCAGTTAGGTGCAAAACGTTTCGAAAGATTTTCAAGTTGGACAACGGCATGCAGAGCAGTAGCCAAACTTATTCATGTTATGGTTTCTTTGAAACAAAAGACAAATAAACAAGCAGGATGGAGAAGTCTGAAAGAGAATGTAAACACAAATGAACTCACTCAAGCCAAAAATGTCATCATTCGTTCGGTGCAAGAAGATGCTTACAAAGAGACACTGAAAATGTTAAAAGAAAGAAAGAAGATTAACACAAAAAATGACACACTCAAAAAGCTAAATCCGGTCGTGGACGAAGATGGACTATTACGCGTCGGTGGACGTCTCTCATCTGCTGACTTTACAGAATTAACTGTTTTGCTTTCGGAGTAAGATATTATCTATGTAAATTTTATGTTTCGATATGTGGTGATATAATATGTTTATATCAAGCGGGGAGTGTTATGTCTTTGATTGAAGTATATGTCAGAGTGAGACGTCTGTCTCTTCTAAAGATCTTTTATAATTTCTTAAACTAACAGCAGAGTGAGAGGTCTCAAAAATAGTAGATCTAGCATGAGTCTGAAATTGAGAAGACGGAAGTAGACTGCGCTCAAAACTTGTTAAAACCTGGGATAACTTTAGTCTTTTTACTATTACCACGTACATATATATACGTACATATATGTATAATCCTGTGCAGAAAAGAGTCTACATAAACAAGAAAAGCAAGCCTTGTGTGGGAGTCTCTTTTTTCATTGGAAGAGTTAGCTGGCTGTCTAGCTGCACACAGTCACGTGTCGTGAGGACAGCACACAGGGTTAGGGGGAGTGGACATGGAGCGTCACTGTGAGAATGCTCCATAAACTGTCAGGTTGAGTGTGGGGTTGAGGACACAAGCACCGGACAGGATGCAGTTTAACAAATTTATTTCTCAGAATAATCTTAGCATCAATAAAAAACTCAGGAACAAACTAAGACGTCTAACTGTGGTATAGATGAAGACGCAAGCAGACAGGCCAGAAGAGAAACAGAGACAAGACACACATTACATCCACATTCAGGAGGGGGAGACATACGACACATGTGAGACACATTGGGGGAATTAGGCAATCACGAGGAAGGAGAAGTCCAGACACCAGAAATGAAAAGGAGGTCAAAATAAAACAGGAAGTAAACCTAAACAACCTGAAACCCTGACACAAACCCTGCCAAGGTGGGAGAAAGAAGGCAAATCTACGAGCAGGTCGAGCTCTTTCCACTGAATTTAATTTCTTTAAGAGACCAGCAGACATCTTCAAGTTGTAATCCAGTTCACCCATTGATCTGTTGACCTCCAACCATCTTGATGTTTAGAAACCAAACGGCCTCTAAGACCTCACCATGTCTGTGGGTTTCCTTCGTCACAGTCTGAGTAGAAACTTTCCAGGCCAATCAGCAGAAACCTGATGATCAATAATCCACATCTTCAACAGGGAGCGCTAAGAGGAGCATGAGTTTCAAACCCTTGGAAAAGGGTTTTGACCTGCAGGGAATGAACCATTCTCTAAACATTCTTAAGGTCAGAAAAAATTTGAGACCAGCTGCTCAGGCTGGAATTTAAAGTTCATTTGGCACCTGTCAGGCTTGAGAACGTCCCCATAGTTACAGGAAGTTTGGTTATTAACCATACTAACATTAACCCCACTTCTCCTCCCACTGGGGCTACCCAAGATTCACCAGTCTGTCGTTTTCTTTATTTTCAGTCAGCATCCTCTCAACACCTTCGGAAAAAACGTTCAACGTCGTCAAAGAAAAAAATGATGTGCTGATGATGGAAAAGAATAAAATGAAAAACCTGACGGTGGAACTGGCGGGAGAAATAGTGCGCAAGAGTGAGTTCTTAAAAGATCAAACTGGTGGTTTAACATTCGTTAAGCAGAAAATAAACATCTTTACAAACTTTACAAACAATCTGAGTGCAATTAATAAAACTCCTGTCTGTTTTTATTCCATGAACACAGGATGTGGGCAGTGCGATGCGGGTTGGATTTACTACCAGCACAGCTGCTACTTTTTTTACAGTGAACCTCAATCCTGGAAGACCTGGTTGGAAAGTCGTAAGTTTTGCAAGAGCAAAAGTACCGACCTGGTTGTTATTAATAATATGGACGAACAGGTGAGATTTAATTTAAAAACAAACAAACAAATATTTAAACCAAAAAACACGGAGAAAGAATTAATTTAACTGTTTTAATGTTTACAGATGTTTATCAGCCAGAAGATTGTGAACTACCATGATGAACATCATGGATTCTGGATCGGTCTGCATAAATTAGAAGACACATGGACCTGGGTCGATGGAACAGAGGACACACTGGGGTAAGAAAACAATGAATGTTCTTATTTTTGTTAAAACTTTTATTCCACACACCCTTATCCGGGGCCGGGTCACGAGGGCAACAGCTTCAGAAGAGAAACTCAGGTTTCTCTCCCCCCGGCTGCATCCTCCATCTCACCCAGGAGGATCCGGAGGTGTTCCCTGTCCAGCTGTGAGACATAGTCTCTCCAATGAGTCCAGACCTCCCTCTGGGTATCTTCCCGGTGGGATGTGCCCGGAACACTTTACCAGTAAGGGTGGCATCTCAACCAGATGCCTGAACCACTCAATCTGGCTTCTCTCAACCTGGAGGAGCAGTGGCTCTACTCCAAGCTCCTCCTGGATGGCAGAGCTCCTCCCTCTATCTCTGACAGGGAGCCAGCCAGCCTGCAGAGGAAGATCATTTCAGCTGCTTGTATTAAAATCTTCCACGTTAAACGTTTTAGATATTTTCAGAAAAGATTTTTGTTTAAACATCATCATTGTTTAGAAATCCTGAGCTTCTCAGAACTTTTAGACGTTCCTTTGGTTCCAACCTGCAGTGTGTGTGTTTGATATGTCATGTAGACAGAGACGGTAGGACCAGGACTAGAATCAGATCCTTTTAAACTCTTCTAAAGAACTTTTAATTCAAATAAAGACGAGTTGAGAGAAAATAAAGAAACCTGATTGGTTTCATTCAGTCACTTATTTACATGCAGTGATCAATAAAGTATCAGTATTTATGAACTGAGACTCTTAGGATGGGAATTATTTTGGTGTTTTTACTAACTTTCATGTTTACTTTTTAAGGTTCTGGACAGACCAAACTAGAGGTCCGAATGGACTGATGTTATTTAAATACAACCCTACAAAGAACTGGGGTAGTGGTGATGACACGTTTAAGAACAAATTCATCTGTGAGAATGTTGCCAAGTATTATTATATTTAAGCGAAACTCATCAAACACTGTGCTAATGATTTATAAATGAATGAATAAAAGATTTTTATCTGGTAAAAGAAAATAAACAAGACAAAATTGTGACTCCATCTTCAATGAAAATATTCATTCCATCGATTCTTTTTACAGTTTTGAATCTAAATTACACTGAAAACCGAAAAGGAGTGGGTGGAAGCGATGCTGATTCACCCCACCCCTCAAACACTGCAATCAAAATCAAAATGTGTATTCAATCTGCTTCTGACACAAATAATTCATAAATAATAATCATAACCTAGTATCATTCATAAAACAAACAAACAACTCTTAAATAAGAACCAATCTCTTTTAAACATAAATTTAAACTTCTTCATATTAAAACATTGTTTAAATTCTTCTTTTAGTTTTTTCCACATTTTTACAAACTGAAAAACAGAAACTTTTTCTGGTTGTTTGTACTCGTGTTTTAAAGAAATATTAACCTTAAAATTATAAGGACTTTCTTTTTCAACAAAATATTTTTAAAGACTTGATGATGATTGTTTATAATAGGCTTATGTCTGCAGCTTAATTATATCCTTAAATTTAATGAGTTTTGAGGAAATAAAAAGCTCGTTAGTGTGATCATAAAACCCTTTTTATGAATTATTCTCATGACTCTTTTTGGAAGAACATTTATTGGCTCTACAATTGTTTTAAAATCGTGACCCCCAAATTTCTGTGCAGTAATTTAAATACGTTAAAATTAAGAATTAATAAAGTATATGCAAAGCTTTTAGATTCAACTTTGTTTATTACTGCAATGTTTTTTACTAGTTTAGAATGTAAATATAAGATATGATCTTTCCAGTTTAATTCATCATCTATCGTCACACCTAGAAATGTAATCTTTTTTACTTTGTCAATTTTTGTACCTTAATTCTGTAATTGAGAGCGGCCATGCTGATTGGTCCAGAGACAGTGTGGTGAGAGCGGCCATGCTGATTGGTCTAGAGACAGTGTGGTGAGAGCGGCCATGCTGATTGGTGTAGAGACAGTGTGGTGAGAGCGGCCATGCTGATTGGTCTAGAGACAGTGTGGTGAGAGCGGCCATGCTGATTGGTCTAGCGACAGTGTCACTGAAGAAAAGACGGGAAACAGAGATGTTTGTATCAGAGATGAAGATGCTGAGGATCTCTCTGGGAGTGACCAGGATGGACAGGATCAGAGGAACAGCACATGTTAGAGGTTTTAAAGTCAGAGAGGTCAGACTGAGATGGTTTGAACATGTGCAGAGGAGAGAGAGAGAGTACATCAGAAGAAGGATGCTGGATTTGGAACCACCAGGAAAGAGGACTAGAAGAAGACCAAAGAGGAGGTTCATGGATACAGTGAAGGAAGACATGAAGATAGTTGGTGTGACCGAAGAGGATGCAGCAGATAGGGTTAGATGAAAGAAACTGATTTGCTGTGGCGCCCCCTGAAGGGGAATGATGAAAGAAGAAAAAGATCATTTTTGTCTTAAATTAAGGGATAGTTTATTATTACTAAACCATTTTTTTTATTTCAAGAGTTCAGTTTGAAAAAGTTCTGTTTTTGAATTTCCACCTGAATTGAATAAATGAGTTTCATCTGCAAATAAAACTGATTTAAATACAGTACGTTTGTCACATTGAATAATTAATTTACGAAGAAGTTAAAACATTTGGGGCCTAGTACAGACCGGGCCCGGTTCTAGGCATGGGCAAGGGTGGGCAGTGCCCACCCAAACTGATGGCTTGCCCACCCAATCAAAAAGTCACAGAGAATGAGCAGCATCCTATTGGGTGTTTTTAAACACAAATAAATGTTGCGTTACATACATAGGCCTATAACACTGTTTGGTCACGCCCCCTTGCCTTTTTGACATAAATACACAAGTTGTCAATTTTGCCACACTCTGCTGCTCAAAAGCACACGTTAACTTCTGACTGCGGAACTCTGATTCCCTGGTTTTCCTCTTAGCGTTTAGGTAACTTGATATTTTTTTTCTTCAAGCCTGTAGTCAAGCCCACGCCCAGCGGCTCTGCGGCTCGCTCGGACACTATTGGTGTGACAGACAGCCGCCAATCGGGCCGTTGCACCTCTACCTCCGCCGCCATAGACACGGCTCGCACCTCCGCCGCCATAGACACGGCTGGCTCGGCGGGCCTCATGGAGGGTGTATTTAGTCACACAAGCACCACAAACATCAGCCCCTCTGTCAATTGTCCGCAAGTCCAACCTCAACAGGCCGTTGCATCCCCGGACTATGCCGGTACGGGTCTTTTCCTTACCGCCCCAACGAAGACCGTGTTAGCTAGCTACCCAAAACGCGCATTTGGCGGTACATTTTGTTGGTTTAACCCGGCCTGGTACCGCACTAGACCCTGGCTGGAGTATTCTCTGGCTATGCTTCACAATAGAAAAAGAAATCTGGTGATTTTGGCCCACGAAAAGACCATCACAAATAAATTAGACATGGATGAATTTGTGACAATCTTTGCAAAAAAAAGTAGGCGACTGATGCTGTTGTAGTTTTCCTGTTATCTTATATATGCATCAAAAAAAATAAAAAGACAAAAAAACAAAAACAAAAAAAACAATATACATATACACACACACGTACATTACACACACACACATACATATAATTCAGCCTCAGAGAGATGCAAGTGCACCTTCTGTGATGGTCCCAAGCCCACAAATTGAAGAGGGTATATATGTGTTTTTTGTTCGCCCACCTTCAAATGTTTTCTGCCCACCCAAATTTTGAGAGCTAGAACCGGGCCTGGTACAGACCCTGGCGGCAGGCCGCAATTAATCCTTAAATATGATGTAGTAACAAACTGAGAACGGTTTGCAAAGTAACTCTCAATCCAGTTAATGACGATATGGTGGCTACACCATCTTATGTCTAGTTTCTCAATGAGCTTGGTATGTTTTATGGTGTCACACACTTTTTTCAACTGGATTTAGCAACATGATCACAACATGATGACATGATCTCACGTCACAGTAAACTAAACAAGACAAACTCTGTGAGAAGATTTTAAGTTATTTTTAAATCAAATCACACACGCTCACTTAAAAATGCAATAGGCTGGATGCAGATGGAACACTTGAGAAAACGGTATCTGAGGAGCCTCCGCACCAGGGGCCGAGGCACACCTGCAGTCACCGGCCATGATCCAAGGCCTCGGATAGACGACAAGGCCGGAGCCAGATCCCCACGAGGGCCCCGGAGCCAGGACCAGCAGCCACCGATGACCACAGGCTCCCACTGCAGAGGCCCCCCAGAGGAAACACTGGAGATGATAAAAGATTAAATGACATAAATTAAAGTAACTAAAGCTAATAAGTAATAAGAAATGTTCAGGTAAAAACATCATAGAAAAGAATTCAAAGTGTTTTCTGGACAGCTAGTGGATACCTCCCCAGGCCCTGAGGATCAGGTGAGTACTACCTTGAGCCCTGACGAGCTAAAGGGTACTTCCTGCGCCTCCTCAGAGCTAGTTGGTACCTCCTCAGTCCCTGAGGAGCTGGTGGTTACCTCCTCAGTCCCTGAGGAGCTGGTGGTTACCTCCTCAGTCCCTGAGGAGCTCGTGGTTACCTCCTCAGTCCCTGAAGAGCTGGTGGTTACCTCCTCAGTCCCTGAGGAGCTGGTGGTTACCTCCTCAGTCCCTGAGCAGCTGGTGGTTACCTCCTCAGTCCCTGAAGAGCTGGTGGTTACCTCCTCAGTCCCTGAGGAGCTCGTGGTTACCTCCTCAGTCCCTGAGGAGCTGGTGGTTACCTCCTCAGTCCCTGAAGAGCTGGTGGTTACCTCCTCAGTCCCTGAGGAGCTGGTGGTTACCTCCTCAGTCCCTGAGGAGCTGGTGGTTACTTCCTCAGTCCCTGAGGAGCTGGTGGTTACTTCCTCAGTCCCTGAGGAGCTGGTGGTTACTTCCTCAGTCCCTGAGGAGCTGGTGGTTACCTCCTCAGTCCCTGAGGAGCCGGTGCATACGTGTTCAAGTAGAAAAAATTGTTATCTTTACTGTAACAAAGTAAATTTTTTTGTCTACTTTTTACTTATACTCACTACTTTTTTATGCCGTTATCAAAAGTACTTTTTGTAAACAAATATACTTTGTTTACAAAAGTAACAAAGTACTTTTACTTTGTTACTTTTGTAAAATGCCATTGCTACTATCGCCAATTTGTCACTGTTAAAAATAAAGAAAAAAGTCATTAAAAACCAATCAGGTGTTCTGTCGAGATCTGCGAATGTTGAGAGTTTCAACTCAGTTCCTCTACGCATGCCTAGAAGGCGTCATCCACCTGCTCTTCCAGAACATCTAAAAATAGAGGGCTGCGACCAGCATGATGCAATCAAACACCACCTCCATGATGCGGCCCATGATGCTGATGCTACCCGCCCCCTTCCAATAATAAAGTTTTTATAAAACTTATTTAATGTAATCTACTCATTTTTTAAGAGGAATAAAGTTTAAACAAAGTTGTTTCCGCTCTTTCTAATCGATTGCTTTTACTGTTAAGCGTAATCTTGCACAACTCGCAATGGGTCACAGATTCAGACAAAACCTGACACCGATCTATCGACAACTGCGACTGGTTTGAGATCTTGATGAAGCCGCAGATCTCGACAGAACACCGGATCAATCGCATCATTTAATTTGAATGTGGTTGGATGAGGAGAGCTAACGCAATCTCAATACGATCACCTATTGGTCCATCACTTTAACTTGTGACATAAAAAACCCTCAAAAACAGATGGTCACACAACGCTGAAGGACATGACACCTGCTAAAATATATATGAGCCAGCCATCTACGAGCGTGAAAATCCGGGATCTAGACCATATAAACCAAAGGATGAGTCCCAACAGGAAACTGGTCCAGCCCACCCGCGGCCTTATTTGGAAGAGATTTTTAACTTTGTTGGGCGAAAAACTGACATGTATAGAATCATCATCATCATCAACTTTATTACAGACTCAAGCTTCAATACAAAAAGCCACAACTAAATAACAACAACAAAACAGGAAAAAAAAATACATATAAGAGGGGAGGTTGTGTCTCAGTGGTTAGAGCGTTGCCTGCGAACTGGAAGTCAACTGGAAGTTCGCGGGTTCGCTTCCCACTGAGTGCATGTCTAGAAACGAGGAGCGAGAAACGAGGGTAGGTGTCTTCTCCAAGGACCTATAACACATCAAACCACTGTTTACATCAAACAATTGTACCAATGGTTCCACAGTTCAGACTGGTACTCTGTGGCACTAAGCTCCTAATAATAGAGTTCTCAGAGTTTTTAAGACGACTAATAAAACTGTATATCAAATATTGCAGAGTGGCCTGGAAAGTCCTAATTCCTGCTGAGACAAACAGGAGACTTGTCTTTTTAATAGAATCCTCAGACAGTCATCGTATGTCACATTGAGTTTTCTTATGCTAGCTCTCTTGTAGTTCCACCACAGGTGTTCTGTCTATAAGGACGTGCAGTAGGCTTTAAAAAGTGTCTTTTTCACTTGCACTGTACAAGCACCAAACCTGCGTGTGAGCATGTTTGATTGTGCATACATCGTAGGACTTTGTCTGTAAATGTCCTCATCATCTGACATGTCCTCACAGATTATAGATTATATTTGTGACAAACAGACACAAATATAACACTTTTATCATCCTTCGTTCTACAGACCATTATGACACTTTTATTTGTGTTTTACTTTGGTAAATGGATAAATGGTAAATGGACTCTACATGTATAGCGCTTTTCCACCTGTGTCGGCACTCAAAGCGCTTTACATTGCAGCTCACATTCACCCATTCACACACACATTCATACCTGATGAGGATGCCTCCATGCAAGGAGCAAACCACCATCAGGAGCAATTGGGGGTTCGGTGTCTTGCTCAAGGACACCTCGGCATGAACTCCTGGCGGGGGATCGAACCGGCAACCCTCCGGTTACAGGGCGGTCACCCTACTCACTGAGCCATCCTTCCCACATCCTTCCCACTTTATGTCAAGTTCCAAACCATAGGTAGAGCAGACATTGAGAAGTTCCTGTAGACCTGAAAACAACCAGATCATCTGCATACACTAGATGGTTCATTAAAGAAGACCCAATCAGACAGCCTGTTTTACATGCATGTAGCCGGTGTGACAAATCATTCATGTACAAACAAAACAAAACTGGAGACAAGATTCCTCCATGCTTGATTCCATCACCAACACCAAAGGTACCTGGTACACTAGTGCCCCATCTCACCTGCATTGCTTGGTGGGCATACCAATAGGCCAGTATTCTCAAAATATACTGTGGCACCCCTCACTGACGCATTTTAAAAAACAGTTTCCAGTGATTGACACGATCAAATGCTTTTGATGCATCAATAAAACAAAACAGATGAATTTTTATTTTGATATTTTCTGATGATTTCTTTAAATCAGTACCATGTTTGGATTTGAAGCCAAACTGGTTGTCTGTAGAGTTAATCAAATTTTGAATTTGATCCAATAGAACTCTTTCTAAGACTTTAGATTATACACTTGTCAAGGCATTTGGCCTTAGACCTCTGAGATCGGCCTCCTGCTGGTGTCTAGAGTCTGGACTAAACATGAACCATCTAGAACTCTGAGGACCTCTGGGACCGGCCTCCTGCTGGTGTCTAGAGTCTGGACTAAACATGGACCATCTAGAACTCTGAGGACCTCTGGGACCGGCCTCCTGCTGGTGTCTAGAGTCTGGACTAAACATGGACCATCTAGAACTCTGAGGACCTCTGGGACCGGCCTCCTGCTGGTGTCTAGAGTCTGGACTAAACATGGACCATCTAGAACTCTGAGGACCTCTGGAACCGGCCTCCTCTACCAGCTTTATCTTTAATGATCGGTACAATCGTAACCGACAGGACTGAGTCAGGATGTACACCATGTGTCAAACAGCTAGAGAAACAAATGTCTAGAAGAGGACACAGCTTCATACCGGCATGTTTGTTGTTTTTTTTTTTATTTATTTATTTATTTTAGGGGTTTTACTGGTTTTACTTTTTATTCTATTGCCTTATTCTATGTCTTAATCCAGTGTTTCCTCATGGGGATCCTCCATTCCAGCAGATCTGCCTGCTCTCAGTCTGTGGGGGTCTGACTGGCCTGGGTGTTGCGAACCCCTGTGGTTTTTGGCCGCTGCAGTCATGGGCGGGCCGGGTCCTGGTGTGGATTGATCCCCAGTTATTATTTCCTCTCAGCATCAGACCAGATGCTTATTTTTATTTCAGCTAAAGAGACAGTAGCTTGCAGTTCAGGTTTAATGGGGTTGAGAAAGGATGTGCGTATGAGGGGTACGTTGGATTGGGGGGGCTATGTGAATGTCAATGCATGTGGCATATTTTCTTTTTTTTTTTTTTTTTGGATGCTTATTTTTATTTTGACTTCTGACTTTTTTACTTTTGATGTTGTTCACGTTTTTATTTGTTCTGTTCAGCACTTTGTGTGACCTTGTGTTGGAAAAGTGCTCTATAAATAAAATTTGATTTGATTTGATGTATCAGGTGCTCAGCATAAATACCATCTGCCCCTCAAGTCTTATTAAAAGGTAACTTTTGTATTGTTTCGTACACTTCATGAGCAGTTACAGCAATCTGTTCATTTTCATCAATTATACCTACTCTAAAAACATCACTGTTGATCTGTGGCGGGCGGTCAGGGCCAGCAGGACCTTCTCTGCTTGCCTAACTTAACCAGACATCATCATCATAATTATAATAAAAGTCAATTTCATTTTAAATGTATTTTTCCTAAATATATATATAATTATTCTCCATATTCTGTTTTCTTCATGTCATATTATATCCATTTGGTTATACAGCTTCCAGTGTTATGTTA
Source organism: Neostethus bicornis (assembly GCA_902685375.1). Taxonomy (NCBI): domain Eukaryota; kingdom Metazoa; phylum Chordata; class Actinopteri; order Atheriniformes; family Phallostethidae; genus Neostethus; species Neostethus bicornis. The sequence continues at coordinate 10,443,619 of LR738541.1, read as the reverse complement.
GGTTAAAGTTTTTATCCAATCAGAATTCAGCTCGCTGGTGTCGCTAGGCTGTATGAAATCTGCCTCCAGCCCTTCAGATCGAGCAGCGCGGGCCCTGCTTACTGCATAGTAAACGGGCACCTGTAGTTTCTGACAGCCAATCAGATCATCAGTAGGTGACAAGAAAGCCTGCTAGAATACCTTTACGTAAAACGTGACATGTACGCGTCTTGTGATTGGATACTCACTTGACGTTAGCGGAAGCAACCCTTCGCATGTCAACAAGGCGACACAGAGCCAGATCCAGGAGCTTTAGCAGAAAAATCTGAAACATCTACTCGTTTTTTTTAACTCACAATGGCAGAAGGGTTTCAGAATGGCAGAACCGATTTCAAGACTGTTTCTCTCCCTCCTCGACCCTCAGCACTTTCAGACATACCGGAGAAAATTTCCACAAACAGCAAAATTTCCACAAACACGGAAAACATTGGCCTCCATGTTTTGAGGAAAGAAAGGGGAATGGATTTTGTGTTGAAATAAGTGTTAGCCGTTTTGGTGAGTGCAAGCATTTATTTATTTATTTTACTTATATGTGGGTTTATCGATGTTTAAATGCTCTTGAAAATAACCTGTGTTGTACACCAGTGGTCCCCAACCACTGGGCCGCGGACTGGTACTGGGCCGCGGATCATGTGGCACCGGGCCGCACAAAACTGTTATTTTTATTTACTTTGTTTTTGGGATGTCTTTTATTTTGAAGGTACATGTTTACCGTTACCATGGCAACAAGATTACGTTCGAGCAGAGAGAATGTTTCCACTTTATAAAGAAGCTGCTAATAAATTTTCTCATGAAGACAAAGTGCATTTAAGTTTATTATTATTGATTTTAAAAAGCCATTTTTTTCAGGCTGGTCTCATCATCTTAAGACCAGTCCGTGAAAATATTGTCAGACACTAAACCGGTCTGTGGCGCAGAAAAGGTTGAGGACCACTGTTGTACACAATTAAGGTGATGCAACGCCCAGCCTACCTCTGCTTCTGTATATGATTTCTCCAGCCGTGGTGTCATTAATGATGGTATTTGAGGGGTATTTATTCAAGTCGGACAAAGTAGCACATCACCGAAGGCCTAGGTGTGAAATGCACGGACCGCCACTGCTGTTGATACAATTTAAAGTGATGCCTCCAACATTAAGCTATGTTCTCTGTTCCACAGACGCCACTTACAGTACTGGGCAGATATGTCTTATTATTATTAAGGACATGTGCTTCTTTCCAAATATCCTTTACATTCTTACAAAGAAGTTTTCTTACCAATTAATCAGATCTCATACAGTATTTGTTCATTTTTAGAAATAAATCTAATGGCATATTTGTATCTGGCGTTGAATGAATGCTTTGCAAGCTCTGTTTTTGCACGAGCTTATAGCGTTCAAGACTTCGCCTTCAAATTTGAGGAAACATGTCGAGGTAAGCTGAAAACATTATTAACTGAATAATGAATAATCAACCTAGTTAAAACATAGTGGTTCTATTTTATTGTTAAAACTTTGTTTAATTAGCTCTCTGTTTGTTGTGATGGGGAGTGCACATGGAAGAAGGAGGACCCAAATGCAGGACTTAACAAGGTTTATTAAACCAGGAATCAGCAAAGCTGTAATCAAGGAGAAGGAACACAAGGTATCAAAGTCAATATCAAGAAAGTCAGTTGGGTCGGGAGTCAGCCAGGGCTGGAGGTATGAAGACCCGACGAGGAATACTGGTGAGGCTGCCTTTAAGTAGGCAGCCGGGAGAGTAGGTGCAGGTGTTTCCAATCAGAGCAGGTGTACCAGTCAGCCAGAATTGGGGGAAAGGTGAGATGGTCCCTGGCTCCCTCCGGTGGTGGTGGAGGGAACCACAACACTGTTAAGTTATTATTGAGAGTTTTGATTGTAAGATGTTGTGTGACTTTATATGGTTGCTATGTGTAATATTGTTTTAATATTAAGTACAGTAGATAGTCTGCTTTACAATGAGATGTAAATGCAAGCAACACTTCCGCATTCATTAACGGAGAGTAAATCCGTGTAGTCCCTCATTCATCCAGGAGTGATCCATAGTAGAAAAAGTTTCAAAAAAGTCTTCTGGACAGTTTAATTCTTGAACGAAACGTTTCAACTTCCATCCGGAAATCCTTTTCAATCTGAATGAAATGGACTGAAAACTGGATCTATTTATACTAACCTGAGTAAAAAAAAAAAAAAAAAAAAAAGAGGGGTGAAGGAAGCCATCTTTGTGATGAAGAGAGTCCCTCTCTGAATCGGAGTGGAGGCGTTAGATACATTTTGCCCGGTATTTGCAGCAGCGTTTTGAAGCCATGGACTAAAGATGACACCTCGTGACCCAGTTTCACGCCTCTCGTTAGCAGGAATTTCTATTCACTAGGCTTTGGCATTTTCACAATAGGGTTCGTTTACTGGTCTGTGGTTACAATAGGAGCCATTCACGGCCATCATAGGTAACACAGGCTCATTGGTCGAGCCCTTCTTACTATTTTTTTTACCTTTTACTCAGGTTAGTATAAATAGATCCAGTTTTCAGTCCATTTCATTCAGATTGAAAATGATTTCCAGATGGAAGTCGAAACGTCTCGTTCAAGAATTAAACTGTCCAGAAGACTTTTTTGAAACTTTTTCTATTAACAGAGGGTAGGAACATTTTTATGTCGCCCGGTTGGACTTGTTCATTAATTTATTGTGTTTGTACATGTTTAGAGATTTTTATCTGACAATAGTTGAGAATAGCAAAGGGTGCCGTTCCATAACACAGGTGAAAATAAGAAGAAGATAAATGTAGCTGAGCTCGTACATCTGGGAACACAGCAATGAGAGCTTGAGGTGCCACTCTGCTTTCTCTGTAACTTAAATTTAGTCTTTTTAGATGTCGTAATATTTTAATTTTATTTGGAGGATTAGCCTCTTGAGATGAGACATCTCGTTTTCAATCTAACATGCATGTACGTAAATAAAGCTTTTTAAACAAATAATAGCATTTTGTTGATGATTAAACACTTCTTCAGAAAACATCCTCACCTCCTCCATCACCGTGTGGTACGCTGGAGCCACAGCTCCTCCATCACCGTGTGGTACGCTGGAGCCACACCTCCTCCATCACCGTGTGGTACGCTGGAGCCACACCTCCTCCATCACCGTGTGGTACGCTGGAGCCACACCTCCTCCATCACCGTGTGGTACGCCGGAGCCACACCTCCTCCATCACCGTGTGGTACGCCGGAGCCACACCTCCTCCATCACCGTGTGGTACGCTGGAGCCACACCTCCTCCATCACCGTGTGGTACGCTGGAGCCACACCTCCTCCATCACCGTGTGGTACGCTGGAGCCACAGCCAGTGACAAACAGACTGCAGCGCATTGTGCGCTTCGCGGAGAAGGTGATTGGCTGTAGCCTTCCATCTCTCCATGACCTGTACGTCTCCAGGACTCGGGGCGTGCAGGTCGGATAGCAGCTGACCCTTCCCATCCTGGACATGGACTTTTTGAGCGACTCCCCTCGGGCAGGAGGCTCCGGTTCATTCGGACCAGAACGCCCCGCCACAAAAACAACTTCTTCCCTTCTGCCGTTGGTCTTATGAATATTTTATAACCCGCTCATCACTTTTCTTCTTGCTTTTTTCTCCCTCTCACAGGTGCTGGATGGTTACTAACGGGAAGATTGGGCTGATTACTTCCACCTGCGCGTACTTGACGTCGGCTATAAAAGACCTGGTCTCACCCACAGTCTTCGTCAGTTCTTCAACTACCCTTGTGGTAAACTGACCACCTCTAAACTGTGCTTGCTTGACATCTTAGACTTCTTCCTGGCCATCCGTACCTCCTGAAGCCATCACCACTTCCCTGTGGACACCTTTTGTTACCTATTCAATAAACGGTTGTATACCTGGGGTGGAGGGTGGAGACGGTGGCCGCGTGGTTAGAGCGTTCGCCTGCGGACCGGAAGGTCGCGGGTTTGCGTCCCACGGAGAGCACGTCTAGGGTCCTTGGAGAAGACACCTAAACCCCGCTTCTCCCACCATTGGTGCCGTTGAAGGGCAGCCTGCTGCGGTGTAAGGAGTGCAGCAAACAAATTTCCCCGGTGAGGGATGAATAGAGGAATTCATTTATTTATTTATTTATTTACCTGCACTTGGATCCTCCTCTCTTCATCTCACATAACATGAGTCACCGTGACGTTAGACGTATCATTAATAATTAAAAACCGTGCTTATGTGCAAAAAGGGAGGGTAGTTTCAGGATAAACTTATGAGTAGCATTTTAAACTACTTCGCTTTTGGGGGGAAAAAAATCCCAGCGGCTTCTCGGTCAAACAGTCCTAAACATAGAAAGAAAGGTTGTTGCTGCAGGATCAGTTCCATCTAATCATGAAGCTTTTGAGTTGCACAACTGGAGTCCCAATAGCTTTATAAGTAGCATTATGAATGCTATACCATGTTCACACAGCCACCATCGGTGTCTCAACAACCAAGTTTCTCTCTCTTGTGTGAGGGCAAGAATAAATGAACATCCTACACAATCTGTTTGGGAAATATTTGTATAATTATTTTTATTACACATTAATAGAATGATGTAAAATCACAAACATGCAGGTAACATGAGTGCAGGACAGCAGTGTGAGGGAACAGATGTGAAGCACAGCAGGACGTGGGACCAGATGTACACCATCACAGTTGCACCAGTGATGGTGATGAACAGCAGCAGGACAGTCTGATCAAGAAGTGAAGGAAACCTTAAATAATCCGGGGAACGATGAGACCAAGCTGGAGACATTTGGGAAAAGCAATGGGACTCGGTGCGTTGAATTATGGCAGGGTTAGGAGTGAGGAATTGTTCCAGAAAAGAAGGGACACTTTAAAACTCCCAATACTGAAAATGAATAACATCTAGCACGGCTAATAGTAATTAAATTATTAAGTCATTATATGTAAGTCATTATTTTTAAAGACTTACAGCAATATACAAAGTAGGTGCAGGAGTTGAAACCAAAAGACAGAATCCCAGCGGATCATAATTTCCCTAGTGTTTGGCTCCGAGCAGCCAGACAAGTGTGTACCCACATTAGGGATGGTTTCCATAAACAAGTTTCAAGTACGATTGCTCCTCCTCCCCTCTTCCACTGGTTTGCATTCACATAGGGTTTCACCGTTCTTGTCACAGCACCCTGACGTCAGTATGCTTCAATAGTTTCAGGATAAATACAAAGAGTGATGCTCTAGTTGAACGTAATGGAGTCCATTGCTCTGGTTACTTACTTTTTAATCCGAAAACTTTATTAGTCCCAGAAGGCAATTATTTTACAGCTTTTCTCCAGCAATTTCTTGGACAACACAAAAACTTATTAAAAACAACTTTAAAAACAAAATATACCATATTTTTCAGACCATAAGGCGCATATAAAAATCTTTGATTTTCTTCAAAATGAGCGGCGCCCCCTATCGTACAGTGCGCTCATGTGTGTTGTGAAAAAACAAGTGAAACAGATGAACACTACGCTTGTTGTGATTCCTGGAGGTCTGACAAAGAAACTCCAACCGCTGGACATCGGCGTGAACCGGCCGTTCAAAGTAAGGCTGCGAGCGGCGTGGGAGCGATGGATGACCAGAGGAGACGCCAGCTTCATGAAGGGTGGAAGGCAGCGCCGAGCGAGTTACGCCAGTTTATCAGTGGATTGTAGATGCTTGGGCTAACGTGTCTGCTGGCACTGTTATCCGAGCTTTTATAAAAGCAGGCATCATTTCCGAGGAGCCGCACATTACAGAAAGTGACTCTGACAGCGAGGAAAGTGAACCTGCCATGTTGGATTTAGTGCAGCTGTTAGATTCTGAACCAGAGGATGAGGACTTGGATGAATTTGATAAATAATAATAATAATAATAATTTTATTTGTAACGCACTTTCTATCTCCAGTGGGGATCTCAAAGTGCTACAATGACCAAGAGGAACAACAAACAGCAAAATTAAATAAAACCACAACAACAAAAAAAAAACACCAAAAACTTTGTTGAAAAGCCTTTAGAAATAAAAATGTCTTCAGTCTTTTTTGTGGAGCCCTCAAGCTCTCGGGAAGATCGTTCCAGAGCCGTGGAGCAGCTGCCTGGAAGGCCCTGTCCCCCATAGTGGAGAGTTTGGTCCTTGGTTGGTGCAGGCAGTAGGAGGAGGAGGAGGAGCGCATGTCTCGGACATTGGTGTGGAGGGTTAGGAGGAGGAGGAGGAGCGCAGGTCTCGGACAGTGGTGTGGAGGGCTAGGAGTTCTTGGAGATAAACAGGTGCAGTGCCATGTATGCACTGATGGGTGAGGAGGCAGACCTTGTACTGAATTCTGTATTTAATGGGTAGCCAGTGGAGGGATTTGAGGATGGGAGTGATATGGTCATATTTGCGCCTCCTTATCAGGATCTGGGCAGCACAGTTCTGGATGTGCTGGAGCTTTTGTAAACCCCTGCATGGGATCCCTACAAGGAGGGCATTGCAGTAATCCAGCCTGGAGGAGATGAAAGCGTGACTCAACCTCTCAGCACCTGGTTTGTAAAAACATGGACGTAGCCTGGCTATATTTTTAAGATGGAGGAAGGAAACCTCACAGAGATGGTGAATGTGGGAGTCAAAGGTGAGGTTAGAATCCATTTTGACTCCAAGGTTTTTTACAGAGGATGACAGATGGATGCTGTGTGACTGGGTTTGGTGAGCCGTGCCGATGAGAATGGCCTCCGTTTTGCTGCTATTGAGTTGGAGAAAGTTTTCAGACATCCATGTCTTAATCTCCTCCAGGCAGACCGAAAGCACAGATGGCAGAGCTGAAGGTAGAGCAGTGTTCATTTTCATATACAGTTGTGTGTCGTCTGCATAAGAGTGGAATGAAAGATTATGTTTATGAATAATTTGACCAAGGGGAAGCATAGTAGAAAAAGTTTCAAAAAAGTCTTCTGGACAGTTTAATTCTTGAACGAGACGTTTCGACTTCCATCCGGAAATCATTTTCAATCTGAATGAAATGGACTGAAAACTGGATCTATTTATACTAACCTGAGTAAAAGGTATTAAAAATAGTAAGAAGGGCTCAACCAATGAGCCTGTGTTACCTATGATGGCCGTGAATGGCTCCTATTGTAGCCACAGACCAGTAAACGATCCCTATTATAAAAATGCTAAAAGCCTAGTGAATAGAAATTCCTGCTAACGACAGGCGTGAAACTGGGTCACGAGGTGTCATCTTTAGTTTATGGCTTCAGAATGCTGCTGTAAATACCGGACAAAATGTATCTAACGCCTCCACTCCGATTCAGTGAGGGATTTTCTTTCATCACAAAGATGGCTTCCTTGAACGTCTCGTTCAAGAACTAAACTGTCCAGAAGACTTTTTTGAAACTTTTTCTACTACGACTGTAACTAATATTTAAATAAAGACAAACAAACTCAGTTTTACTCCCGATCTATTTTTAAATACGTACACTTGTCTGCTTGTGTGTGTGTGTGTGTGTGTTGTTGTAAGGCAAACGTACGTAGTAGAGGATATGTATATAAACCCCGCACCCTATCATCAGGTGCACCTCGTGTGTGTTAGACCCCAGCTTCGTGAAGGGTGGAAGGCAGCGCCGGGCGAGTTACGCCACAGTTTGCCAGTGGATTGTAGATGCTTGGGCTAACGTGTCAGCTGGCACTGTTGTCCGAGCTTTTATAAAAGCAGGCATCATTTCCGAGGAGCCGCATGTTACAGAAAGTGACTCTGACAGCGAGGAAAGTGAACCTGCCATGTTGGATTTAGTGCAGCTGTTAGATTCTGAAACAGAGGATGAGGACTTTGATGGATTTGATAAATGACTTTATGACGACTGTAACTAATATTTAAATAAAGACAAACAAACTCAGTTTTACTCCCGATCTATTTTTAAATACGTACACTTGTCTGCTTGTGTGTGTGTGTGTGTGTGTGTGTGTTGTTGTAAGGCAGACGTACGTAGTAGAGGATATGTATATAAACCCCGCGCCCTATCATCAGGTGTGTGTTAAATACAGAGCACATGAAACTGGGACTGTGCCTTTTGATACGGTGTGCCTTTTGGTCGTGAAAATAAAGTAATAATACTCACATAAGTAATCAAATAAAACCATATAGTTTGGGTCTTTGGTTTGTGGTGGTTTACAGCCTTCTTAGAGCCTGCTAAAGAGGTAGTAAAAATGATTTTGAAGTGTTTAAAAAAAAACATGACTTCACATGTCCTGTTCCATTAGTGCTGCGATCAAACACGCGCCACGTGTTATCATTAGTTTTTTATGAATGATACTAGGTTATGATTATTATTTATGAATTATTTGTGTCAGAAGCAGATTGAATACACATTTTGATTTTGATTGCAGTGTTTGAGGGGTGGGGTGAATCAGCATCGCTTCCACCCACTCCTTTTCGGTTTTCAGTGTAATTTAGATTCAAAACTGTAAAAAGAATCGATGGAATGAATATTTTCATTGAAGATGGAGTCACAATTTTGTCTTGTTTATTTTCTTTTAACCAAATAAAAATCTTTTATTCATTCATTTATAAATCATTAGCACAGTGTTCGATGAGTTTCGGTTAAACAGACTAAGTCATGGGCTCGTTCTCATACGAGCTCAGACTCACAGATGAATTTGTTCCGTGACGTGTCGTCAGTAGTAACCCAGTTCTTTGAAGCGTCGTAACTAGGTACCATCAGTGCATACGCCTGTGTAGAAATTTTTCCCCAGAGCCTTAAAAAGTAAACATGAAAGTTAGTAAAAACACCAAAATAATTCCCATCCTAAGAGTCTCAGTTCATAAATACTGATACTTTATTGATCACTGCATGTAAATAAGTGACTGAATGAAACCAATCAGGTTTCTTTACTTTCTCTCAACTCGTCTTTATTTGAATTAAAAGTTCTTTAGAAGAGTTTAAAAGGATCTGATTCTAGTCCTGGTCCTACCGTCTCTGTCTACATGACATATCAAACACACACACTGCAGGTTGGAACCAAAGGAACGTCTAAAAGTTCTGAGAAGCTCAGGATTTCTAAACAATGATGATGTTTAAACAAAAATCTTTTCTGAAAATATCTAAAACGATTTTAATACAAGCAGCTGAAATGATCTTCCTCTGCAGGCTGGCTGGCTCCCTGTCAGAGATAGAGGGAGGAGCTCAGCCATCTTGGAGCTTGGAGTAAGGCCACTAAGCTCCGTGAAATTGGCCCCTCTTAAAAAATATATATAAACAAAAATAAGTCAATCGTTTGTGCTGTTTCGTGCTGTAAACATCCAACCCCTCATATTGCTTAAAAATGCGAGATTAGTTTTAAAAATGGCGGGAATCGTTTGTGCTACGTTTGTGCTTTAAAAATTTTTTGTTTGTTTTAGTTTATTTAAATTTTAGGAAAACGATTTGGATGATGATGTCATCAAAGATGGCGACGCCCGGCTGGTTCTTTGTTTGGTTCTCTGTTAATTACTGAGAGTTTTGAATGAAAGATGTTGTGTGACTTTATATGGTTGCTATGATTAATATTGTTTTAATATTACCGTAATTTCACGGCCATAAAGCGCACCTAAAAGTCTCAAATTCTCTTCAAAATGAGCGGTGCGCCTTGTGTGTGAGAAAAAGCGGACCTAAAAGAAAACACATGTGAACGTTAAAGAGTGAAGTGTGAGCGGCGTGGGAGCGATGGATGACCGAAGGGTGGAAGGCAGCGCCGGGCGAGTTACGCTACAGTTTGCCAATGGATTGTAGATGCTTGGACTAACGTGTCTGCTGGTACTGTTATCCGAGCTTTCTCAAAAGCTGGTATCCTTTCTGAGGAGCCGCACAGTACAGACAGTGACTTTGACAGCGAGGAGTGAAGTGGACCTGCTCTGAAACAGAGGATGAGGACTTTGATGGATTTGAATAAAGACTATTACCGGTAATGTGTTTGTTTAGTATCGTTACTACTTAAATAAAGCACAACCAAACTCAGTTTTGCTCCCGATCTATTTTTTAATACACACATTTGCATGCTTGCGTGTGTGTTGTTGTAAGGCGGTGTGTGACTGAGACTGAGCCTTTTCGTACGGTGCACCTAATGGCCATGAAATTACGGTAAATGAACAACAGTCCAAAAGGACGACATAAAAATGTTCCTACTCTCTGTTGTTGACGAATGCGGAAGTGTTGCGTCCATTTATGTCTCATTGTAAAGCAGACTATTTACTTACCGTAATTTCACGGCCATTAGGCGCACCGTACGAAAAGGCGCAGTCTCAGTCACACACCGCCTTACAACAACACACACGCAAGCATGCAAATGTGTGTATTAAAAAATAGATCGGGAGCAAAACTGAGTTTGGTTGTGTTTTATTTAAGTAGTAACGATACTAAACAAACACATTACCGGTAATAGTCTTTATTCAAATCCATCAAAGTCCTCATCCTCTGTTTCAGAGCAGGTCCACTTCGCTCCTCGCTGTCAAAGTCACTGTCTGTACTGTGCGGCTCCTCAGAAAGGATACCAGCTTTTGAGAAAGCTCGGATAACAGTACCAGCAGACACGTTAGTCCAAGCATCTACAATCCATTGGCAAACTGTAGCGTAACTCGCCCGGCGCTGCCTTCCACCCTTCGGTCATCCATCGCTCCCACGCCGCTCACACTTCACTCTTTAACGTTCACATGTGTTTTCTTTTAGGTCCGCTTTTTCTCACACACAAGGCGCACCGCTCATTTTGAAGAAAATTTGAGACTTTTAGGTGTGCCTTATGGCCGTGAAATTACGGTATTTATTGTGTTTGTATTTGTTCAGAGATTTTTATCTGACAATAGTGAAGCAGAGATGCCAGGTTTTTGGCTTCACAAAGAGAAAAATCTGCTGGAAGCGGGAAGGGGTGGGGGTGATGCTCCCCAAAAAGAATGTAAATTTAAACATAAAATGAAGCATTCTGGTGACATTTTAAAACAAAATGAGGCTTTTTGCAGAATAAAAATTTTGAATTTAGTTTGCTACAAATTACTTGTACTTTGTGTTTTCAACCAGAAAAACACCAGAAAATTGAAAGGCTATCAGCTTCACCAGTATGGCAGTATACATTCACCAAAAACAATACTGCCAATGCACCATGCTGACCGCTAGGCTAGTAGCCTAGTAGCTCAGTGGCCCACAAAATGGAAACATTTTCCACAAAGTAGAAAAAAAAAAATCAAAGCCACCAGCGTTGGTTTAGTAATGAACCACTGAAGCAGGCGTTGAATTAGCTTGTGTTTAGGACTAGGCATGTTGCTACAGAGGAGCTAGTCCACTAGCACTTTCAGATGCACAGCTGCATAAGTAGATGCCATGTGCTTAGCCTCATTGTATATGTAATCAACATAGTAACATAGACCAGTGGAACTGATCCCTAACTGGTAGTTTTACCTTCATCCATAAACTTCAAGCATGACATTATTACTACAGTACGAGGTAATCTGAGTTTGTGATTCCAGAGAAATGACCCAACTCTCAATCTCCACAAAAGAAACACCCCACACAGCTGGAAAGGTAGATGTTCATGCTGGGAATCTCGCCCGTGAGGGCTCTGTTTAATCTGAAGAAGACGAGTTCTTTTCCTCCTTAAAAAAGACCGACCCTCTTGAAACGGCACATCGACTGGATGCATACTTTGGGTGCTCAGGGGACACATCAGCAGTCTTGACATCTTTCCCTGCTGGTTTCTAGCTATCACACAGGCTGAATGTGGTAGTCCCTACCTTAGCAACCTGTGAAAGACTATTCAGCGTTGCCTCAAAGAATTTTAAAAACCAGCTGCCTTCACGGCTTAAAAAAACCTTTTGGTAATTTTTTTTTACATTGAGTGTGTTTGTGTCTGCTGAAGTTGGTTAAATTAGGTGATGCAGAGTGAAGCTTGGTAGCTGAAGGGACGTTACATAATGCCCTGCTTGTGTTAATACATTGGTTGGTACTTTTGACACCTCTGTCCCTCACTGGTAAAGTCTTCCGGGCACATCCCACCGGGAAGAGACCCAGAAGGAGGTCTGGACTCATCGGAGAAACTATGTCTCCCAGCTGGACAGGGAACACCTCCGGATCCTCCTGGGTGAGCTGGAGGATGCAGCCAGGTGGAGAAAAGCCTGAGTTTCTCTTCTGAAGCTGTTGCCCTCGTGACCCGGCCCCGGATGAGGGCAAGACGACAAAATGGAATAAAAGTTTTAACAAAAATAAGAATATTCATTGTTTTCTTACCCCAGTTTGTCCGGTTTTCCATCGACCCAGGTCCATGTGTCGCGAACTTTCGTCAGACCGATCCAGTATCCAAGACTTTCAGTCTCGTAGAACGCGATGTTCAAGCTGATAAATTTCTGTAAACATTTAAACAGTTAAATTAATTTTTTCTCCATGTTTGTTGGTTTAAATGTTTGTTTGTTTTTTAATTAAATTTCACCTGTTCGTTCACATCATTAATAACAACCAGGTCGCCTTTTTCCCGTTGGCAATAGTTACGACTTTCGGTCCAGGTCTTTTGGGAACTATATTCATTGTAAAAAAAGTAGCACTTCCCCTGGAACTTAATCCAATTATTACCACACAGCTCACATTCTGTTCATGGAATAAAAACAGACAGGAGTTTTATTAATTGCACTCAGATGGTTTGTAAAGTTTGTAAAAATGTTTATTTTAATAATAATAATGCATCGAACTTATACAGCGCGTTTCTAGACACTCAAAGACGCTTCACATGTGCTTTGTTCATTCACTCCATACAACCATTCACACACACATTCATTCCTGATGATGGGAGCTACCATGCAAGGCGCAGACCACTATCATCAGAAGCAGCTGGGGGTTCGGTGTCTTGTTCAAGGACACCTTAGCACTCTGGGCAGGGGATCGAAACCTGCAAGCTTCCGGCTATAGGACGGTCGCCTCACCCACCGAGCCACCCTTCCTCCTTTCTGCTTAATGTATGTTAAACCACCAGTTTGATCTTTTCAGAACTCACTCTTGAACTGTAGTGTCTTCTTCCTCAGATCAACCTTCTTCAACAGTTCCGAATTTTCATTCATAAGCTCATCAATTTTTTCTTTGAGGACGTTGCTGTCTATTTCCGATTGGTTTGAGGTGATGAGGTCTGAAAATAAAGAAAACAACAGACTGGTGAATCTTGGGTAGCCCCAGTGGGAGGAGAAGTGGGGTTAATGTTAGTATGGTTAATAACCAAACTTCCTGTAACTATGGGGACGTTCTCAAGCCTGACAGGTGCCAAATGAACTTTAAATTCCAGCCTGAGCAGCTGGTCTCAAATTTTTTCTGACCTTAAGAATGTTTACAGAATGGTTCATTCCCTGCAGGTCAAAACCCTTTTCCAAGGGTTTGAAACAGTTCCGTCAAGTTGGCCCCTCATAAAAAAATATATAAACAAAAACAAACAAAAAATATGTCAATCGTTTGGGCTGTAAAAATTTTTGTTTGTGCTGTTTTATTTTTGTAGTTATTTATGATTCTTTTATAGCAAAGCTGCGGTGTCTAGTTTTCAGTCCACTCACAATAACATCCTCCATCCGAGTATACTGTTCCAAGTCATCAACTCTTCGTTCCAGTCCAGAAATAACGGCGTCTTTCGTCTTTGTTATTTGCTTTAATTCTGCCACTTCATTCATCAGGGCTATTAGCTTCTTTTGCTGCTGAACTACTGTGGTCATTTCTTCCGACATAAAAGTCAGCGATTTGCGAATCTCTTGTAATTCTTCGTCAATGGCAACTTGTGACTTTCTTGGTGCCATAATTTCAGAAAATCAGGAGCAAAAACACACAGAATTGGTGGCCGCTAAAAGCTTAAGAGCTAATAGGCTAATAGCTAATAGGCTAAAAGCTAATGGGCGCTCTCTTTATCTGTGTCTCTTGCGTTTCTTTCATCCTTTCTACCTCCATGTGTAGATCCTTTGTATACCCAGTCTGGTTATCCTTGAAGATTCTATCTTAGAACCACTTTAAACGTTGTTTAGAAAAGTTTTATAAAAAAGAAACGGAGAAAAGTTATAGGTCAATCTGCGGTCATCCAGCCCCTCCTGTTGCTTAAAAATGCGAGAAAACTCTTAAAAATGGTGTCAATCGTTTGTGCTGTAAAAAAATTTTTGTGCCATTTTAGTTTATTTAAATTTTAAGAAAAACGATTTGGACGATGACGTCATCCAGACCTTTATTTACTTCTGGACGTCGCCATCTTTGATTATGTCATCGTCCAAATCGTTTTCCTACAATTTAAATAAACTAAATTGTAACTAAACTGGCACAAACGAAAATTTTTACAGCATAAAACAGCACAAACGATTGACACCGTTTTCAAGAGTTTTCTCGCATTTTTAAGCGGAAGCAGGGACTGGATGACCGCAGATTGACCTATAAAAGAATCATAAATATCTACAAAAATAAAACAGCACAAACAATTGACATATTTTTTGTTAATTTTCGGTAATATTTTTTTTTAAGAGGGGCCAACTTCACGGAGCCCTTTGAAACTCATGCTCCTCTTAGCGCTCCCTGTTGAAGATGTGGATTATTGATCATCAGGTTTCTGCTGATTGGCCTGGAAAGTTTCTACTCAGACTGTGACGAAGGAAACCCACAGACATGGTGAGGTCTTAGAGGCCGTTTGGTTTCTAAACATCAAGATGGTTGGAGGTCAACAGATCAATGGGTGAACTGGATTACAACTTGAAGATGTCTGCTGGTCTCTTAAAGAAATTAAATTCAGTGGAAAGAGCTCGACCCGCTCGTAGATTTGCCTTCTTTCTCCCACCTTGGCAGGGTTTGTGTCAGGGTTTCAGGTTGTTTAGGTTTACTTCCTGTTTTATTTTGACCTCCTTTTCATTTCTGGTGTCTGGACTTCTCCTTCCTCGTGATTGCCTAATTCCCCCAATGTGTCTCACATGTGTCTCACACTCTACTAAAGATGGATTTTATTTGCTCGATCTGGATTAAACAAAACTCACTGTCGATGATGATGCCAACCAGAGCCACCAGCAGGAGTACACAAAGTGTTACTAAAACCTTGAGCAGGATAGCAAGGCGAGGAAACTGGTCCTCTGCAAGGATTTCTAGAGGAGAGAAAAAAAACTTGGTCAAAGTTGAAAAAATTAAATAGATTTTTTCGTGTCTCATCATCTTTTATTTTGTCCAGTGTTTTGTTTCTTTGTCTTTCATCGATCTGAAGCCGGGTCGCAGGGCCAACAGGCTCAGATACAAAACCCATGTTTTCCTCACTCCGGCTGCATCCTTCAGCTCCCTCTAGAGGATCCTGAGGTGTTAATATTTTTGGATACTATTACAGATGCTTTTTGATGATCTCGAAACAAAGTTTGAACAATTTTAAATTCTATTAGTTGTTAAATTTAAGTGTTTTTACTTTTAAGATCAGAGCATTAGTATGATCCAAAACTCCAGCCTTAGCGACAGTTCAACTCGTTTAAAATATCTGCGGAGTGTAAAGACTTTAGAGATGTATGAGTCTGATTTATGGCCGGAGGGGGATCTGGTTCGGCGATATTATGAGCCACAACGTGTTGGTAACAGGCCGGGTGCATCTGGCACTACAGTAGTTGAATAACGTCACGATAGAATTACAAGTTTTGTCCTACGACAGTCGTGGCCTACGACTGAAATAGCGCGGCAGATAACTTTCGCTGTTTGTTCCGTTCCGTCCTCTTCCGCTTGTTCTGGGGTCAGGTCGCCGGGGCAACACCCTCAAACAGGAAGCCCAGGCTTCTCTCACCCCGGCTGCATCCTCCAGCTCACCTGGAAGGATCCAGAGTCGGTCCCCGGCCAGATGTGAGACATAGTCTCTCCAGCAGGTCCGGGGTCTGCCTCTTGGTCTCCTCCCGGTGGAACGTGCCCAAAACACCTCGCCCGCGAGGCGCTCAAGGGCATCTTGACCAGATGCCTGAACCACCCCATCTGGCTCCTCTCGACCTGGAGGAGGAGCGGCTCGACAACGAGCACCTCCCGGATGGCAGAGCTCCTCACCCGATCTCACCGTTTGGTTATTGAAAATCTTCTTGTTAAATCGGACATAGTATGTTTACAGGAGACTTTTTTTTTTTTACCGCAACAAGACTTGTCTAAACTGAACTCCTTTAATGAGTAGAATCAGAAGCTCCACATGGAGTGACTGCTTTGTTTATCCTCCCCCCTCCACCAACCCTTCCATTACATCAAATCAACATTTCTCACTATCTTTATGTCTGTATATGTTGTTGTTAAGTAACTGGTGCTGTTTTTTTTTTTTTTTTTTCACTTGCCCTGCTTCACTGATCTTGTTGGTGAGGCCGGGTAACTTATTTTTTTTAAACACCTAATCTACCCTCTACCCTCCGTTCCCTTTGTATCTCTATCTCTTTAACAAAGGTAGCTGTTATGTTTGGCTGCAGGCCTGAATTCTTGCAATTCCCCCACTGTGGGACTAATAAAGGTATTCTTGATTCTTAAATTTCCCCTGATTTTCTCTAATCGCATCCTTTTCAGTGTTGATTTTTTGTAATTGACACCCCATATTTCATCACAGTAACTTAGAGATGGTAAAATGAGAGAATCTTACAGGATGAGTCATGATTTTTGTTGAGAAAATCTTTTGCTTTGTGCTGAATTTTGTGCAGTTCTTTAAAAAATTAATGAATAAACAGAAGAAATAATTAATAAAGGAAGTTTAAATCTGTAGATAAGTGTTTATTGTGACGGTCAGTGATACTAATTTGATGTTAGATTAGATTAGAACTACTTTATTGATCCCACACGTGGGAAATTTGTGCGTTACAGCAGCAAACAAGAAAGAAATAGACAGTATATGTATATATATATATATATATATATATATATATATATATATGTACAAGAAGGTCAATGAAAAATAATAAAATATTAAAATATTAAAGAAAATAAAAAAAATAGAGGGAATAATGTGACTAAACATTAAGAACAATAAGGACTGAATGTGCATGAGGAGGTAAAAAAGTGACATAAGCAATAAAAAGCGATAAACAGTGGTGAATTACATGAACATGAACCAGTTATCTGTTATTCTGTGAGTTATTATAAAGTGTTATTGTGTTGAAAACAAAAGATTTTTTTCGATATCGGGCGGTTTTTGAGCGGAGCTGTCTGAGCCTCTTGGAGAAGGAACTCCACTGTTTGTCCAGAAGTGGGTAGGTAGGTAGGTAAGTAAGTAGGTGGGTGGGTAGGTAGGTATGTAGGTAGGTAGGTAAGTAGGTAGGTGGGTAAGTAGGTAGGTAGGTATGAAGGTAGGTAGGTAAGTAGGTAAGTAGGTAGGTAGGTAGGTAGGTAGGTAGGCGGGTAAGTAGGTAGGTAGGTAAGTAGGTAGGTAGGTAGGTAGGTAAGTAGGTAGGTAGGTAGGTAGGTAGGTAAGTAGGTAGGTAGGTAGGTAGGTAGGTAGGTAGGTAGGTAGGTAGGTAGGTAGGTAAGTAGGTAGGTAGGTATGTAGGTAGGTAGGTATGTACCTACCTACATACCTTGTTAGTTATTTTTCTTGTTGTGTATTTGTGTTAATACATTCCTCTTTTTCTTGTGAAGCCCATTGAGACGGACATTCTGTGATTTTGGGCTATACAAATAAAATTGAATTGAATTGAAATTGAATAGGTAGGTAAGTAGGTAGGTAGGTAAGTAGGTAGGTGGGTAAGTAGGTAGGTAGGTAGGTAAGTAGGTAGGTAGGTAAGTAGGTAGGCAGGTAGGTAGGTAGATAAGTAGGTAGGCAGGAAGGTAGGTAGATAAGTAGGTAGGTAGGTAGGTAGGTAGGTAGGTAGGTAGGTAGGTAGGTAAGTAGGTAGGTAGGTAAGTAGGTAGGTAGGTAAGTAGGTAGGTGGGTAAGTAGGTAGGTAGGTAGGTAGGTAGGTAAGTAGGTAGGCAGGTAGGCAGGCAGGCAGGCAGGCAGGTAGGCAGGAAGGTAGGTAGGCAGGAAGGTAGGTAGATAGGTAGGTAGGTAGGTAGGTAGGTAGGTAAGTAGGTAGGTAGGCAGGCAGGCAGGCAGGCAGGCAGGCAGGTAGGCAGGAAGGTAGGAAGGCAGGAAGGTAGGTAGGTAGTTAGGTAAGTAGGTAGGTAGGTAGGTAGGTAGGCAGGCAGGCAGGCAGGCAGGCAGGAAGGTAGGTAGGTAGATAGATAAGTAGGTAGGTAGATAAGTAGGTAGGTGGGTAGATAGGTAGGTAGGTAGGTAGATAGATAGATGGATGGATGGATGGATGGATGGATGGATGGATGGATGGATGGATGGATGGATGGATGGATGGATGGATGGATGGATGGATGGATGGATGGATGGATGGATGGATGGATGGATGGATGGATGGATGGATGGATGGATGGATGGATGGATAGATAGATAGATAGATAGATAGATAGATAGATAGATAGATAGATAGATAGATAGATAGATAGATAGATAGATAGATAGATAAAAACTTTATTAATATCCTGCAGGAGAAATTCTGGTGTCCTGCAGCAACAGAAATAAAGTACATACTAAATAAATAAAAAACAACATGCATATAAAATAAAATAGGATTCAGTTCCTTCCAGGAACATCTGCCTCAGGGCTGAAGGGACGAACGGCCTCCTAAAGCGCTCAGTCCTGCAGCGCAGTGAGAGGAACCGGTTACTTTGGGTTGTTGAAGTAGCTGTAGTGTTACTAAAACTCTTTTGTGTTGTTACATTAAGCTTGGTTCACTGTGTACGGTCTGATAGGTTTAGAAGCTAATGCCTTTTTCTCTTTCTGAAGATTACTTGATTTCTGGAGGCGGCACGGTGGCGCAGTGGGTAGCACAGTGGCCTCACAGCAAGAAGGTCGTGGGTTTGAGTCAGGGGTGGGGACGAGGCTTGGAACACTGGTCTTTCTGTGTGGAGTTTACATGTTCTCCCTTGTGTCTGCGTGGGTTTTCTCCAGTTTCCTCCCACCCACCAAAAACACGCATGTTGGTTCGTTGGCCAGTGCCAAACTGCCCCAAGGAATGAGAGTGTATGTCTGTGGCCTCGTGACAGACTAGCAACCTGTTCAGGGTGTACCCAGCCCCTCGCCTGTGGTCAGCCGGGATGGGCTCCGACATTCCCCGCACCCCATAAGGGATAGATGGTTAAGAAGGTGACTGACTTGATTTCTGAAAGATTACATGAGAGGAGGTGCTTAGATGGAAGATGTTTAGAATCTAAGCCCTGCCCGCTGTAGACTGGCAAAGTACTTTTAATTCTTACAAATATTGGTGTTGTTTATGATTACTAGAGTAACTCCTCAGATGATTGAAGAAGAATGATTCCCTACTTTACTGGAATATGACAACAATAAAATAAAAAAAATACTTTATTCATCCTTCAATGGAGAAATTTGTGCACTGCCACGAACTCAGTGGGATTTGATTCCCTGAACTTCTAGAACAAGAGTAAACGTTCTCCCATTGAGCTATCGCCTGTCTTTAAAACCTCCATGATACACCATGATTACCGTAATTTCACGGCCATAAGGCGCACCTAAAAGTCTCAAATTTTCTTCAAAATGAGCGGTGCGTCCTATCTGATTTGTGATTGGTGGACGTATTAGAGAACCATCAGGTAGACGCAGTTGAAAACATGAGAATGTTAAAGGGTGAAGTGTGGGCGTGGATTATGTCTAAAAGAACAGGTGTGTGTTTTATGCAGAAACATTGCTGTTTTTACAACACTGAAAATGGAAAAGAGACACGCTTATGAAGCTCAGTTTAAACTGATGGCGATCAGCAGCGCCGGGCGAGTTACGCCACAGTTTGCCAGTGGATTGTAGATGCTTGGGCTAACATGTCTGCTGGCACTGTTGTCCGAGCTTTCCCAAAAGCAGGCATTATTTCCGAGGAGCTGCACGGTTCAGAAAGTGACTCTGACAGTGTGGAAAGTGAACCTGAGAGGTTGGATTTAGCGCAGCTGTTAGATTCTGAACCAGAGGATGAGGACTTGGATGGATTTGATAAATGACTTTATGACGACTGTAACTAATATTTAAATAAAACCAACCAAACGCGCGTGTCTATGTGTATATGTGTGTGTTGTTGTAAGGCGGACTTACGTAGTAGAGGATATGTATATAAAACCCGCGCCCTATCATCAGGTGCGCCTTATGTGTGCGTTAAATACAGAGCACGCAAAATTTGGACTGCGCCTTTAAATACGGTGCGCCCTATGGTCGTGAAAATACGGTAAATGTAAACGTGTGTATTTATTCTGGCAGCTCTTTCCACCAGGCCTTTTCTCTCTCTTTGGAGGTTACAGCTACCAAAAACATGTGCTCATACTGGCTGAATGTCTGCAGAAGGACATCCAGCTCTGTCTGTTAGAAATATGAAGACATCTTTGTTTGTTCCTGTTTCCATGGTGACTCCTAATGTCTGCACTCCATTGATCAGGGCTTTTTATTCTCAACGTGCATTTTTTAAACTCATAGTCAATCAACTGTTTTCATCTGATCTGAAACCGAAAACTCAGGGTTTTCAATCTTAGAGTTGATCAACTCAAGGTTTACATTTAAACTCAAAGTTTCTTAAACTTTTTTTTTAAATGAGGCCCAGGTGCATTTTTTAAAAAGTCAAACAAATACAGCAACAAAGTTTAAAATAAAATAAATCTGTAAACCAAACAATACAGTTAAATAAATCAAATCTCTGAAATCAAACACCAGAGGGCGCTAACAACAGACAACATTATGTCTTCTTCAGCCAGTAGCTGAACAGTGACGCCGCTACCTGGAACGCCCCCTGTAGACCGTTATCTTCAACGATAGAAATTATTCTGCAATCAGCAGCGACCCACTTTGTGATCGTATTTGTTAATAATCTCTATTATTTTTGTATAAAAACTTGCCTTTCAGTTGCTTGACTTTTCTACGAACCTTGCCCATGTCTGAAGACAGCTTCTAGCGCAGGCGATGTAAGCACGCGGCCGAGACTACGGGTCCTTTAAAGGGCCAAAATTCAAATGCGCAGTCATTGGATCGCCACCGTTAATACGTCATATTTAATTGCGTTCATTTTTTAACGCATTAAAATGCGACGTAATTTTTTTAATTAACGCGTTAAAATGGCTGCTGTACCTTCTATACTTTTTTATTTTATAATTCAAGAGTGTCTTTTATTCTGTGTTTTATTTTCAGACCCCACTGATCCCTGAGATTAGTTCGTGAACTATAGCTTGGTGACGGTGTTTCACCTTTGTTTACCCTCACCCCTTGAGAGCAGGGTGCTGATGCTGTTTGTATTCACCCTCTGTAAATGGGGGCTTGTAACCCTTCTGTTTGTCTACGGTGAGGGTTACCATGGTGAGGGTAGGAACGTAGATCCTGGTTACTATGGTGAGGGTAGGAACGTAGATCCTGGTTACCATGGTGAGGGTAGGAAGGTAGATCCTGGTTACCATGGTGAGGGTAGGAACGTAGATCCTGGTTACCATGGTGAGGGTAGGAACGTAGATCCTGGTTACCATGGTGAGGGTATGAAGTAGATCCTGGTTACCATGGTGAGGGTAGGAACGAAGATCCTGGTTACCATGGTGAGGGTAGGAAAGTAGATCCTGGTTACCATGGTGAGGATAGGAACGTAGATCCTGGTTACCATGGTGAGGGTAGGAACGTAGATCCTGGTTACCATGGTGAGGGTAGGAACGTAGATCCTGGTTACCATGGTGAGGGTAGGAACGTAGATCCTGGTTACCATGGTGAGGATAGGAACGTAGATCCTACTTACCACGGTGAGGGTAGGAACGTCGATCCTGGTTACCATGGTGATGGTAACAACGTCAATCCTGGTAACCATGGTGACGGTAGGAGCTTTGGTTTTTGGCTCAGCTCTTTGTCTACCACGACGGACCGATGCAGCGTCCTAGTTATTGCTCCCCACTATGAATCCCATACTGGGGAAGTTCATGTGTTCGGTAGGTCCAAGCAGCCTTAGAGAGAGCTCCAAAGGTGGTGCCGAATTGAGTGAAGTGGATCTGGAAAACCTGCTTAGTGGAATAGAGCTGGAACAGCTGTTGGCAAAACACACGACAATTGGCTTTGTAGGGTGAATTGTGTGTTTCCATGGCAACAATGTTTGAAAGCTCCTGTGAATCCTAATGAGACCGCGACAGACTGGTGACCTGTTCAGGGTCTACCCTGCCTCTCACCAGCCGGGATAGGCTCTAGGACGCCCTGTGACCCGATCAGAGAAGATGAATGAATCGTTTATCCGAGCAGTGACACGAGTTAGAATGAAAACTTTTTTTTTCGTTATTCTTTAACATTTAACAAAATTTTAAATAAATAAGTCTTTCTTGAATTTTTAATAATCTGTATTGGTCCAAAAAAAATAGCTAATCGTCCGCTGCCGGGTTTATCCTGGTTAAAACCAGATGTAGCTATAGATGTTTCCTGCATCTGGATCCTTCATCCATCCTTCCATCCGATGACAGCACCAGGCAATGCGATGAAGCCAAAAAAAAAAAAAAAAAAACGTAACAATAATTAAAGACAAATAAATCAGAGGTTTTAATTCTCTTGAGTTTAAAAGAAAAAAAGAAGACAAACACATTTAAAATCAGAAAAAAAAAATGATCAGAATTTAATTTAAAAAAAAAAAAAATTATGTCACAAACGAATCTCCAACCGGGATAGGTCGGTCGTAACCACGACAACTCTGACATAAATAATGAAGCCCCTCCCCCTGGATCGCAGCATCCATGATGGACACTCCAACACTGTATAAGCTCCTCCCCCTGGAACACAGAATCCATGATGGACACTCCAACCCTGTATAAGCCCCTCCCCCTGGATCACAGCATCCATGATGGACACTCCAACCCTGTATAAGCTCCTCCCCCTGGAACACAGAATCCATGATGGACACTCCAACTCCAAATAAGCCCCTCCCCCTGGAACACAGCATCCATGATGGACACTCTAACCCTGTACAAGCCCCTCCCCCTGGATCACAGCATCCGTGATGGACACTCCAACCCTGTATAGGCCCCTCCCCCTGGATCACAGCATCCGTGATGGACACTCCAACCCTGTATAGGCCCCTCCCCCTGGATCACAGCATCCATGATGGACACTCCAACCCTGTATAAGCTCCTCCCCTCCATCACAGTGTGTGCATGACGGATGCGGCGCCCCCTGCCGGTCTCTTCAGGGTCTCCAGCAGAACGTGGTCTCGCTGCTCAGCATCGAGCAGCATCCGCTGAAAGAACAACAAAAAGATTTTCAAAATAAGAGTTTTTTTATTGTCTCCTGTTTTAAAATAGACATGACTTTTTCGCCACCAAAACACCAGCAATCAAACGTCACATCCTCCTGAGATCCACACACACACACACACACACACACACACACACACACACACACAAACAAACACACTCCCAAGCATACACACACACAGTGATAATTTCCTATCTCTCGCTCTTTTGTTTTTCTCCAACACACACTTTTTCCATGGAAGCAGCGCTTCGGGCCAGAGTGGCACCGTTTGTGTGTATGTGTGTGTGTCTGGTAGATCTTAGTGTGTGTGTGTGTGTGTGTGTGTGTGTGTGTGTGTGTGTGTGTGTGCTTGTGTGTCTGGTAGATCTCAATGTGTGTGTGTGTGTATGTGCGTGTGTGTCTGGTAGATCTCAGTGTGTGTGTGTCTGTGTGTTTGTGTGTTCGTGTGTGTGTTTTAATCGGACCGGACCGGAGGTTCAGACGCTGGCCCTTTAAATTTTTGGCGACACTGGTTTTTTGTATTTTCTCTACATTTAATTTTAAATCGTCTCTGCAGCTTTAATAACTGAGAACCAATGAGAAAGCAGATAAAACTTTTTTTTTTTTTTTTTAACCTCGATCAGTTCGTCTCTCCGTTGCAGGTTCTCCCGCAGCTTCCTCTCCTCCCGTCCTCGCTCGTCCGTCCTCTTTCTCAAGTCTCGCTCGGCCGCTTTCTTCTGCTCCTCCAGCTGTCTGAGTTTCTGCCTGGTGACCCCTAACTGGTCCTTCAGGGAGCTCATCGCCTGCTGGTGACGCTCTTCCTGCGTCTGAGATGCACACACACCGACCAATCAGATCAGAGGATCACAGATCACAACATAAACAGGGGGTTAAAACTCATGTCCGCCATTCTGACGTTTTAATTTGGTAGAAAATAAAATATTGTTTTAGTAATTACACGTTTTTTCAAGTTTGGTGGGCCAATTAAAACATTTAATGGGTCGCATGTGGACCACGGGCCGTGGTTTGCCTATACCTGCACTACACCGACGCCCATGTTTTCCATTTTTTTCCCCATTTTATGGGCGGATACAAGGGTTGTCAGAATTCTCTGCCCCTTCCTATCATTCAAGGAACGCTCCAGTAAAGTTCGGGCGGTGTAACCGGGCCTTTAGAGTTAGTCCACGTCCTCTCACGTCTTTAGAGATCCATCGGTTTGCGTCGTAGTCGGCGTGCGCACGCTTTCGTAAACAAGCCTACTAGTCTTATGCATGTCTCGTGATGGCAGCAGGTCCCTGTTTTGTCAGACTCTTTTTTTTTTTTTTATTGTAATTTCAAGAGATGACCACCTTCATCAACCAGGAATGTGGAATCAGAGTGGAGGTGTGGAGATGTTCCGTCATTCACTGGAGCTTCAAACATCGTTGCCACGGTGACCCGCATTCTGCTTTGGAACCAACTGTTGTGTGTTCTATCAACTGCTGTTCCAGCTCTGTTCCACCCAACTCTGCACCACCTAGCATCTGTTCTGAAGCCGTTCAGAGCTCTCTCGAAGCTACCGGACACATAAATCCCCCCTAGGGGATCAATAAAGTCTCTATGGGTGAGAACGGGAGGAGTATGGCGATGTTTACGAGGTGGGAGTCAGTGCAGGGAGGGTCTAACCTGCAGCAGGTCCCGGTACTCCTGCAGGACTGGCGTATCACTCCCTTCCTCTTTCTTCCGCCACAGCTCGTACTCCTTCCTTGTCGCTTCTAGGAGGCGCTCCTTCTCTGCCAGCGTGGACTTCAGGTCCTGGTGAAAGAGGGCGAATTAGTCAGCAATCTATCGTTGCCGTGGGAGACGACCGCTCTAACGTTCTCTCACCTCAATCAGGTCCTGGTTGTTCTGTAGTACGAGTCGTAAAAGGTCCAGGTCCTGGTCCCGGTCTCTGCTGGTTCTCCGCAGGGTTTCCAACTCCTGCTCCAGAAACTTCTCCCTCTCTGTTTGTTCAGACTTCAGGGTCTCCATGGCAACCTGTGGGGTCAAACGTCATCATAACAAAGACAATGGGTAGACTGTACCACCTAGAGGAGAGACCTGGGTAGACTGTACCACCTAGAGGAGAGACCTGGGTGGACTGTACCACCTAGAGGAGAGACCTGGGTAGACTGTACCACCTAGAGGAGAGACCTGGGTAGACTGTACCACCTAGAGGAGAGACCTGGGTAGACTGTACCACCTAGAGGAGAGACCTGGGTGGACTGTACCACCTAGAGGAGAGACCTAGGTAGACTGTACCACCTAGAGGAGAGACCTGGGTAGACTGTACCACCTAGAGGAGAGACCTGGGTAGACTGTACCACCTAGAGGAGAGACCTAGGTAGACTGTACCACCTAGAGGAGAGACCTGGGTAGACTGTACCACCTAGAGGAGAGACCTGGGTGGACTGTACCACCTAGAGGAGAGACCTAGGTAGACTGTACCACCTAGAGGAGAGACCTGGGTAGACTGTACCACCTAGAGGAGAGACCTGGGTAGACTGTACCACCTAAAGGAGAGACCTGGGTAGACTGTACCACCTAGAGGAGAGACCTAGGTAGACTGTACCACCTAGAGGAGAGACCTGGGTAGACTGTACCACCTAGAGGAGAGACCTGGGTGGACTGTACCACCTAGAGGAGAGACCTAGGTAGACTGTACCACCTAGAGGAGAGACCTGGGTGGACTGTACCACGTAGAGGAGAGACCTAGGTAGACTGTACCACCTAGAGGAGAGACCTGGGTAGACTGTACCACCTAGAGGAGAGACCTGGGTAGACTGTACCACCTAGAGGAGAGACCTGGGTAGACTGTACCACCTAGAGGAGACACCTGGGTAGACTGTACCACCTAGAGGAGAGGCCTGGGTAGACTGTACCACCTACAGGAGAGACCTGGTAGACTGTACCACCTAGAGGAGAGACCTGGGTAGACTGTACCACCTAGAGGAGAGACCTGGGTAGACTGTACCACCTAAAGGAGAGACCTGGGTAGACTGTACCACCTAGAGGAGAGACCTGGGTAGACTGTACCACCTAGAGGAGAGACCTGGGTAGACTGTACCACCTAGAGGAGAGACCTGGGTGGACTGTACCACCTAGAGGAGAGACCTAGGTAGACTGTACCACCTAGAGGAGAGACCTGGGTAGACTGTACCACCTAGAGGAGAGACCTGGGTAGACTGTACCACCTAAAGGAGAGACCTGGGTAGACTGTACCACCTAGAGGAGAGACCTAGGTAGACTGTACCACCTAGAGGAGAGACCTGGGTAGACTGTACCACCTAGAGGAGAGACCTGGGTGGACTGTACCACCTAGAGGAGAGACCTAGGTAGACTGTACCACCTAGAGGAGAGACCTGGGTAGACTGTACCACCTAGAGGAGAGACCTGGGTAGACTGTACCACCTAGAGGAGAGACCTGGGTAGACTGTACCACCTAGAGGAGACACCTGGGTAGACTGTACCACCTAGAGGAGAGGCCTGGGTAGACTGTACCACCTAGAGGAGAGACCTGGTAGACTGTACCACCTAGAGGAGAGACCTGGGTAGACTGTACCACCTAGAGGAGAGAGCTGGATAGACTGTACCACCTAGAGGAGAGACCTGGGTAGACTGTACCACCTAGAGGAGAGACCTGGGTAGACTGTACCACCTAGAGGAGAGACCTGGGTAGACTGTACCACCTAGAGGAGAGACCTGGGTAGATTGTACCACCTAGAGGAGAGACCTGGGTAGACTGTACCACCTGGGAAAGCTCAGGTCCTTCTACACCTGCAGGGAGATGATCTCCATGTTCTGGGGGTCCATCACAGAGTGGGTCTCCATCATGGAGAGGGTCTCCATGTCTTGTTGGGGAGCTGGTGTGGCGACCAATTGACGCCAGTGAACCACACTAGCTTGGAACCCCTCCCAAAGCCTCCATCTTGGGAGTAGCTTTGTTGACAGACTCCTGCGACCCCACTGCTCGGAGGAGCCGTCCTCCATCAGACTCTTTTCATCCTGTCTTTCTATTTGATCCTTCGGGGATCAAGAAAGTAGTTCCTATTCAATCCTCACCTGGTTCTCTGAGATGATTTCTTTCAGGTTCTCCGTTAGTTTGTTAACGAGCTCCGTATCAGATCCATCTCCGTTACACAGGCTCGCCATAGCAGACACACACACCTGCACACACACCATGCCATCAGATGTGGATGTGAGTTTTAGGGTACAGTTCTAGTAACTGAAACAGAGCGATAGAAAACGGGAGACACACCTGGATGAGTCGCTCCCGGTTGTGCAGGGAGTGGGCGAAGCTTTGAAGGAGAGCTCCACCCTGATGCTCCGCCCGGTCCTGCAGGAGAGAAGACGAAGGAGGTCACACACCTCTGCAACACACTGACTCTTTAAGAACCAACTCAAGACAAAATTTGGCTAAAAAAAAAATTCATTCTGGTTTTATTTTATTTTCCTTTTTCAAATTAAAATATAGAATTAAAGATAATAAAAATTATGCTTCTACAACGTTTTTCCAGACTGACCTTCACCGACCAATCACAAACAAGATCCAGACTCACCATCACCGACCAATCACACACACACCAGATCCAGAATGACCATCACCAACCAATCACACACACACCAGATCCAGAATGACCATCACCAACCAATCACAAACAAGATCCAGACTGACCATCACCAACCAATCAAAAACAAGATCCAGACTGACCATCACCGACCAATCACACACACACCAGATCCAGACTGACCATCACCGACCAATCACACACACACCAGATCCAGATTGACCATCACCAACCAATCACACACACACCAGATCCAGACTGACCATCACCGAGCAATCACACACACACCAGATCCAGAATGACCATCACCAACCAATCACACACACACACACACCAGATCCAGACTGACCATCACCGACCAATCACACACACACCAGATCCAGACTGACCATCACCGACCAATCACACACACACCAGATCCAGACTGATCATCACCAACCAATCACACACACACACACACACACCAGATCCAGACTGACCATCACCGACCAATCACAAACAAGATCCAAGCTGACCATCACCGACCAATCACACACACACCAGATCCAGACTGACCATCACCAACCAATCACACACACACCAGATCCAGACTGACCATCACCAACCAATCACACACACACACACCAGATCCAGACTGATCATCACCAACCAATCACACACACACACACCAGATCCAGACTGATCATCACCAACCAATCACACACACACACACCAGATCCAGACTGACCATCACCAACCAATCACACACACACACACCAGATCCAGACTGACCATCACCAACCAATCACAAACAAGATCCAGACTGACCATCACCAACCAATCACACACACACCAGATCCGGACTGATCATCACTGTGTGTGTGTGTGTGTGTGTGTGTGTGTGTGTGTGTGTGTGTGTATGTGTGTGTTCCCACAGTGTGTGTATATATGTGCGTTCCCGCAGTGTGTGTGTATGTGTGCGTTCCCACAGTGTGTGTGTATATGTGTGCGTTCCCACAGTGTGTGTGTTCCCACAGTGTGTGTGTACATATGTGTATGTTCCCACAGTGTGTGTATATATGTGTGTGTTCCTGCAGTGTGTGTGTATGTGTGCGTTCCCACAGTGTGTGTGTATATGTGTGCGTTCCCACAGTGTGCGCGTTCCCACAGTGCGTGTGTGTGTGTGTATCCTCCACACCCTCTCCTCTTCGAGCTGCAACAAGAATCACCTGCAAAACAAGCTGAAGATTTATTTATAAAAAAACCTGGAGGCAAAAAATCACCAGCTAACCACAGTGTGTGTGTGTGTGTGTGTGTGTGTGTGTGTGTGTGTGTGTGTGTGTGTGTGTGTGTGTGTGTGTGTGTGTGTGTACTCCGGGACACGCCCTCGACAGGCATGCTCTACCTTTTAGAATAAACGCTGAGTCATCACAGGAGGAATTAAACAGGTGTAGAATGTTCAGACAGACTGTAGAGGCCTTTCTGCTGTCCGTACAGCTGTGCTTCAGGAACACACACTAGCTCCTAAATCGTCCATCTTTAATCAGTACCTACTGTAGATGAACATAAGATTTCACCATTTCTTTCACTAGGCCAACGCCCATGTTTTCACAATGACGACTGTTATCATAATTCAGAGAACGATCAGCGAAGTTGGGCCGGTGCGACCGGGTCTTAAAGGGCCCATCTCATCTTTTCACATTGTATCCTCTGCACACACACACGTTTACAACATGCGTTACACCATAGTTATGAAGATATATTGATTTGGTGGAGCGCAGTCACAGACCCGGAACTATGAAAGGCCGGGTATCGCTCATCCCCCCCGCCCGTCCTGAGAAAGTACAAGCTCCGCCCTCTGCTCTCACTGAGCCGCTATTCCTCCGCCCATGATGAGCGGGAGGGGGAAGGTGGGCGTAAACCCGTGCGTCGGTTTGGTAGAAATAAGATTTTATCATGTCGATTCATCAAAAAAGCAAGAAAATAAAAAAGATGCAGAGCAGCGAACCAGCCTGTATATCGGACGTTGAAAGCCAGTTTGTGAGGGCGTGAGGCCGGAGTGGAGGCGGGATCCTTTAAACGTATAACTTACAGAAATCCAGTTGCTGTTTCCGTTGGTTTCCAGGTTCTGGTCTCCGGATCCGTTGGTTTCCAGGTTCTGGTCTCCGGATCCGTTGGTTTCCAGGTTCTGGTCTCCGGATCCGTTGGTTTCCAGGTTCTGGTCTCTGGATCGGTTGGTTTCAGCTGGTTTCTTCCCTCCTGGTTTTAACTGGTCTTCCAGGTTCCGGATTCGAGACGCAGCTCGGTCCAGTTTGATCTGAAGGTCTTTAACAGCATCATGAAGAAAACTGGACGAGGTCTGGAAGGACATGTGGACGGTAGGACAGGGATACCGGACTGGGAAGGACTGGCTACACACACACACGCACGCACACACACACACTTACATACACACACATAGTATACACACACACATATAGACACACACACATTCACAAACATACTCCACACACTTATATACTTATATACATACACACTTGTACACACACACGTACACATACACACATACTTACATACACCCACACACGTACACACACACACACACACTTACATACACAAACACGCACACTCTCTCCCTCACACACTTACATATGCACTTACATACATACACACTTGTACACAAACACACACGTACACATACACACACATATACACGCTTACACACACGTACGCACACACATACACAAACACACGCACTCTCTTCCTCACACATTTACACACACACACTTACATACATGTACACACACGCACTCTCCCTCACACACTTAGATACATACACACTTGTACACACACACACATTTACATACAGCCACACACTTACATACACACTTATATACACACACACGTACACACTGACACACACACACTTACATACACTCTCACACACACACACACTTACATACCCTTCACACACTTACATATACACACTCACACACACACTCCATACTAACCTGTAGATCCAGAGACAGGAAGTCCTCCTGGACGTCTGTTACTTCTTCCTGTTCCTCCCCAAAGTCCAGCTCCCGGTTCACGCTGAGCGCGGCTCCGTCCTTCCTGCTGAGGACGGGGATGCAACTCCCCGAGCGGCGGCGGAGCGGCTTCACCTCCAAACTCCTCATCTCTCTCAGCAGGAACGAAACAACCCGGCTTGAAGGAGCCGGTGGATCCGTATCCTCCAGCGAGATCAGAGACCCGGAGGGCGTCTGCAAGGAGAGTGTGGACCCGGCCAGCGAAGCCGGGCTGGAGCACGCCGAGTGGAGCGTCCCGGGTAGGTGGCGCGGTACGCCACACACCGACTCGTAGTCTGAATCAGACACTCGTAGGGAGTCGCAGCCTTCGCAGCCTCGACCACCTCGGCAACGCTTCCCAGTGCGGATGAAGTGGGGGCAGAGATCCCAGCGGTCGGACCAGCACTCGTACTTGCAGAGCGCCGTATCCTCACGTAGGAGATCCCGGTAACGATCTGCGTCACCGTCACCATGGCGATCCGTCTCATCCTCACCGTGGCATTCCTTCTCATCGTCATCGTGGCGTTTTGCCAGTCCGTCACCATGACGATCTAAAATGTAAACAATTGTTTGTTACTACTTTTATTTTTAGAATTTAATGTGATCACCAATGTGATCCTCATTGACAAGTGAAGCGAAGAGCTCGTTTCAGGATCTAAGTTCCTACCCTCACCATGGTAACCAGGATCTATGTTCCTAGTCTCACCGTGGTAACCAGGATCTACGTTCCTACCCTCACCATGGTAACCAGGATCTATGTTCCTAGTCTCACCGTGGTAACCAGGATCTACGTTCCTACCCTCACCATGGTAACCAGGATCTATGTTCCTAGTCTCACCGTGGTAACCAGGATCTACGTTCCTACCCTCACCATGGTAACCAGGATCTATGTTCCTACCCTCACCATGGTAACCAGGATCTACGTTCCTGCCCTCACCATGGTAACCAGGATCTACGTTCCTACCCTCACCATGGTAACCAGGATCTATGTTCCTAGTCTCACCGTGGTAACCAGGATCTACGTTCCTACCCTCACCATGGTAACCAGGATCTACGTTCCTACCCTCACCGTGGTAACCAGGATCTACGATCCTAGTCTCACCATGGTAACCAGGATTTACGTTCCTACCCTCACCATGGTAACCAGGATCTATGTTCCTACCCTCACCATGGTAACCAGGATCTACCTTCCTAACCTCACCATGGTAACCAGGATCTACGTTCCTACCCTCACCATGGTAACCAGGATCTATGTTCCTACCCTCACCATGGTAACCAGGATCTACCTTCCTACCCTCACCATGGTAACCAGGATCTATGTTCCTACCCTCACCATGGTAACCAGGATCTACCTTCCTAACCTCACCATGGTCACCAGGATCTACGTTCCTACCCTCACCATGGTAACCAGGATCTACGTTCGTACTCTCACTGTGGTAACCAGGATCTATGTTCCTACCCTCACCATGGTAACCAGGATCTACATTCCTACCTTCACCATGGTAACCAGGATCTACATTCCTACCTTCACCATGGTAACCAGGATCTATGTTCCTACCCTCACCATGGTAACCAGGATCTATTTTCTTACCCTCACCATGGTAACCAGGATTTACGTTCCTACCCTCACCATGGTAACCAGGATCTACGTTCCTACCCTCACCATGGTAACCAGGATCTACGTTCCTACCCTCACCATGGTAACCAGGATCTACGTTCCTACCCTCACCATGGTAACCAGGTTCTATGTTCCTGCCCTAACCTATGTGGGTGGTGACTTAAAGAACGAGATCATGGATACAAGTGGCTGAATTGATCTTCCTCTGCAGGGTGGCTGGGCTCTCTCCCAGAGATAGAGGGAGGAGCTCTGCCATCTGGGAGGAGCTCGAAGAGAGAGAGAGAGGCCAGATGGGATGGTTCAGGGATCTGGTTAGGATGCCTCCCTCACTGGTGAGGTGTTTCGAGACCCAGACCCCGGACTTGCTGGAGAGACTATGTCTCAAAGCTGGACAGGAATCACCTCAGGATCCTTCTGGGTGAGATGGAGGGGGCAGCCGGAGTGAGAGAAGCCTGGGCTTCCGTCTGAGGCTGTTGCCCCCGGCGACCCGGTGGATAAACGGAAGACGATAGAACAGAACTTTATCATCTAACATCCTCTCCCTCACTGTGTCGCTGCTTCTCACCGTCATCGTTGCGTTCCTTCTCTACGTCTCCATGGCGATCCGCCTCCTCATCACCATGTCGCTCCCGGTATCGGTTCCGAACCCAGCTCCGTATCTGGTCCCGCTCCATCACCAGCTTCTGAAGCCGCTCGGACGACAGCAGCCGAACTCTGGCGATGACGCCGTCGTAACGGAAGACGCGCTCCAGCAGCGACACGCACTTCCCGCACAGGAACTCTCCACGTCCACGTGACACCGACCCTCCGAGGATGTGGGTCAGCACCGCCAGCAGGTCTAAACTCCGAGACGGGGAACTCTGGGAGCCGCGGGATCCCGAGGAGCCGACCGACCAGGTGCTACCTGCAGGATGAGAGGTTAGAAATCTCCCTGGCTCACCTCCGTACCTCTTAGACTCACCCCACGGGCTGCTCTGAGACGACCTGGACCCGCTCTGAAGGGGCGTCTGAGTCCACTTCCTGTTTTGGCCTGCGAAGAGCCATCGTCGCTGGTTGCCGTGGAGATCGCCTCCGCAGATTTGGCACAAGTCGTTTTTTCCTTTGGACATCGTGGGCGGGGTTTAAAGCATAGTGGGAGGGGCTTAAAAGAACCTGGAAATAAAAAATAAACAGCGTTACCGTGGAAACGGAAAGAATTGATTGCCATGGTTACCGCCTCCTTGTTTATTTGATAGTGATGGAGATTGTACACACACACACCTATACACACACACATACACTAATATACATACACACATACACTAAAATAAACACACGCACTCATACACACACAAACACACACATACTGACTCAGACACACTAAAGCAGACACGGAAACACACACATACACACACACACACACACACACACACAAGAAAACACACACACACTCACACACACACAAAAACACACACACATGGAAACACACTCACACTAACATACACACACACAAACACACACATACTCACATAAACAAACACACACGGAAACACACACACACTAATATACACACACACACATTAACATACACATTGACTCAGACACACTAATAGACACACACACACTGATACACACACCAACACACACACTAATAACCACACACAATCTCTCACACTCAACTCATATACACACTAGTACACACACGCGCGCGCGCGAACACACTCACAGAGGAGTGTTCTCACGCGCACGTAAATCTGACACGTAGACTTGAATCCACGCGCACGCGCGACGTTAAAATAAATCACGGTTTGAACTTTTTTTTAAAACTCTGCGCATGCGCGAAGGTTTAAAATGAAATAAAAGTTTAAAAGATTAGATTTTTTACCTGAAAAACAGGAGGTCAAAGTTCACGCGCTGAAGCACGAGCAACCAGGACAGTGTGTGACGTCATCAGAGCTACCTGTAGCACCGGTGAGGGAGTGCACGGAAAGCTGCTGCGCATGCGCGAATCCTCCCACTTTTTATTTAGAAATGGTTTTATTATTTGAAAAAAATGAAGGATTTTTTTTTCTTTATAAAGAAATAGTGAAATAAATACACATGTTTTTATTTTTTTGATAAAATTTAAGATAAAATTTAAAAATTCTAGATTTTTTTTTTACTTTTTTAAATTGTTTTACAGCAAATACTTTTTTTTTAAAAATCTTTAGTTTTTTTTACTAAAAGCTTTTAGTTTTTTTTTTTTATTCTTATTACAAGTTAAATAAAAAGTCTCATTTTATTTTGAAAAAATATTTTATTATAAATTTTTTCTTTAATTTTTTATCAAATTTGAATTAAAAATTTCAGTAAAATCACATACAACTTTAATATTTTTAATTTTTTTTTAGTTTAAATTTTTTTACTTTTTTAAAAAAACAATTCTTTTTTTTTAAATTCAATATTTCACTTTAAAAATCTGCAAATTAAAAAAAAATTGTTTTAATGTTTTTAATTTTCAAAAATCAAATGTATAAAAACTTTAAGTTTTTTTTAACTTAATTCTATCAAATAAATTATTTTAGTTTTTTTTATTTTTATTTAAAGTTTAATCTTTTTAAAAAGTTTTAAGAAATGATTAAAATTAAAAATTTTGTCGTTTGAAAATTTTATTTAAAATCTTAATAAAAAAACATAGTTTATTTTAATTTTTAAAAAAATTCTTCATAAAAACTATGATAAAAAATACTGTGTTATTTTTTACTATAAAAATGATAATAAATAAATCTACATTTATTTAAAAAATTAAATATATTTTATAAATATATATTTTATATCATTAAAAATATATATATTTTTAAAAAATAATTAAATAAAAAAATCAATATTAAAGAAAAAATAATAAAAACACATTTTTCTTACATGAAAGTTAAAAATAATAAAGAAATAGATGTAACAATATTTTTACAAACAGCTGTCATTCATTCTGATGTCATTGGCACCGCAGCAAGAAGGTCAGGGTTCGAGTCGCGGGTGGGAACAAAGCTTGGAACACTGTTCTTTCTGTGTGTAGTTTGCATGTTCTCCCCGTGTATGTGTGGGGTTTCTGGTTTTTCGTCCAGAAACATACATGTTAGGTTGATTGGCTGCCATGAAATTACCAGTAGGAATGAGTGTGTGTGTGTGTGTGTGTGTGTGTGTGTGTGTGTGTGTGTGTGGATGGTTGTCTTTGTGTGTGTGTGTGTGTGTGTGTGTGTGTGGATGGTTGTCTTTGTGTGTGTGTGTGTGTGTGTGTGTGTGTGTGTGTGTGTGTGTGTGTGTGCGTGTGTGTGTGCGTGTGTACCTGCGACACACTGGCTACCTGTTCAGGAGTACCCTGCCTCTCGCCTTGAATCAGCTAGAATAGACGCCAATACCTTCCGCGACCCCATCAAGGGAATAAATAAATAAATAAATTACTCTATTCATTCCTCACCGGGGAAATTTGTGTGCTGCACTCCTTACACCGCAGCAGGCTGCCCTTCAACGGCTCCAATGGTGGGAGAAACGGGGGTTAGGTGTCTTCTCCAAGGACCTTAGACGTGCTCCCTTTGGGACGCAAACCTGCGACCTTCCTGTCCGCACGCGAACGCTCTAACCACTGAGCTGCCGTCTCCTCCCAAGCCGTAGAGAAATACTTTATTGATCCTCAAAGGTAAATTTGAGTACTGCTAGTGTAAACACCTCGATGCCCCCTCCCACCTATCCACCGGCGACCCAGTCCAGTCGCACTGTGTCCAACCTGGCAACCCAAAAGCTGGAGTCCGGAATGGGTCCACAAAGCCTGGTCGCACTGAAGAACACCAAACTGGCCTCTCTGTATTTCGCTGGGTCCGAGTGAGTGCCTCCAGTTCCTCAATCTTGTAGCAAGCAACAGGGCGTTTCCATGGAAACCGCAAAAATACAGGAAGCACTTCTTCTAGATCGTCTCCTTCTCCTCTCCAGAAGATGACTGAATAGTACTAGTCCCCCAGATCTACGACCCTTTACCCTCAAGATATATCCCTCAAGATCCCCAACCCTCTCCACCTCCACCTCCTGAATGAACAGTTGGATTCACCTGGTGTTTTAAGGTGAAGAGAGAGGAAGCAGCCAGGAGGACATTCTGGGGATCCCTCGCCATGTTCTACACAGACGGCAGCATGGTAGCTCCGTGAAATTGGCCCCGCTTAAAAAAAAAAAATTAAACAAAAATTAACAAAAAATATGTCAATTGTTTGTGCTGTAAAAATTTTTGCTTGTGCCATTTTAGTTTATTTAAATTTTAAGAAAAACGATTTGGACAATGACGTCATGCAGACCTTTATTTACTTCCGGACGTCGCCATCTTTGATTACGTCATTGTCTAAATCGTTTTCCTACAATTTCAGAATCAGAATCTACTTTAATGATCCCACACATGGGAAATTTGTGTGTCATAGCAACAACTTCCTATCTGCTAAGTGAGTCGTTGTAGAGTCTGATCACGTACGGAAAGAAAGACCTCCGGTAACGAGATGTTCTCGAGCGGAGCTGTCTGAGCCTCTTGGAGAAGGAGCTCCGCTGTTCGTCCAGGAGTGGGTAGAGAGGATGGTCATGATTGTCCATGATGGACAAAAGTTTGTTCAGTGACCTCCTCTCTACCACTGCCTCAAGTGAGTCCTGTTTGCTGCCAATGACAGAGCCAGCCAGTCTGATTAGTTTATTCAGTCTGTTGGTGTCACTGGCTGCGATGCTGCTCCCCCAGCAGATGACAGAGAAGAACAAGGAGCTGGCCACCACAGACTGATAGAAGGTCTCCAGGATCTTGCAGCACACATTGAAGGACCTCAGCTTCCTTAGAAAGTAAAGTCGGCTGCAGGTGTTCTTGTACACAGCAGTACTGTTGCTCCTCCAGCTCAGTCTGCTGTCGATGGTCACTCCCAGGTATTTGTACTCCTCCACCACCTCCACATCTCTACCCAGAATGTAGAGGGGCCGCAAGGCAGTCCTCTTCTTCCAGAAGTCAATCACCATCTCTTGTCTACATTGAGGAGTAGGTGATTCTCTCCATCCCACTCCACAAATCCGTCCACCACCCTTCTAAACTCCTCCTCCTGCCCACCACTTAGACACCCCACAACTGCAGAGTCATCAGAGAATTTCTGTTGGTGGCATGACTCGGAGTTGTGCTGGAAGTCTGAGGTGTACAATGTGAAGAGGAATGGAGAGAGCACAGTGCCCTGTGGGGCTCCTACACCATTGTAACTAAATTGTAACTAAAATGGCACAAACGAAAATTTTTACTCAGCATGGTGTGTCAACCTATACGCCACCGTGCTGCGAGGAACGTCATGATAGTAGGGCTGCAACTAACGGTTATTTCGATTAATCTGGCGATTATTGGCTCGATTAATCGATTAATCGGGTAAAATTGGCAACTTAATAAATAATAGTTTTTTGGCATTTTATTGTATTGAATGTAGTTATGCAAAACACGACTCATAACCACTTAAACAACACGTTGAGCTCATTCTAATAAGTAAAAATGTTAATCTTTCTGTAAAATAAAGAGGGAGAATATTACCATTTCTACAGCAAATATAAAATAATAAATCTACTTACTGTATACAGTAAAAGTAAATCACGAGCACCCATAAAATGTGTTTTATAGTACTGGCTAAAAAAACGTAAAATGTAAACTGTTGACCATCCGGGATCACATTCAAAAACAAGAAATCGGTAACGGTTTTAGATTTGCAAATTTAACCTTGTTCAGAGGTACAGTACCAAACAAAAATGGCCGAGGTTAACATGAGTAAAAATACACTAAAAACAATCAAGTTGTGTAATATTAAGAGCAGTCAACAGCAAAAACTTTCTAAACGATTAATCGATTATTAAATTAGTCGACAACTATTTCAATAATCGATTGTAATCGATCGTTTCGATTAGTTGTTTCAGTCCTGCATGATAGATAATAACACAGTGTTTAGGTTTAATTCTATCATAAAAAACTAATAAAACGGCTTAAAAAAAAACAACTGAAAAATAGTTTTTAAAAACGT
Organism: Neostethus bicornis; assembly: GCA_902685375.1. Lineage (NCBI taxonomy): Eukaryota > Metazoa > Chordata > Actinopteri > Atheriniformes > Phallostethidae > Neostethus > Neostethus bicornis. Next base: position 10,405,105 of record LR738541.1, on the reverse strand, counting down.
AGTGACTCAGCGCCATGTTGGTTAGCTTAAGCAGCTAGTTTAAATGCAGCCTCATTTCTAAAATTTAAACACATATTAAATTATTTAATCACATCAGGAAAAGTTGTTTTTGCTCTAAAAAGACAGACATTTTAATAAAATACTTTCTGTTCATTTTTAAGACAAAATTAAAATGTTTTCTAAAACGTAAACAAGCTGTTAGCATTAGCCTCGTTAGCTTTCAAACAGATAGTTTTTGTAAATAAAGTTTAAATAAACTTGAAAAATTTCTTAATAAGTTTTCAAAATGTAATTATTTGTCTAAAATTTTTAAGATTTTAGGAGATGATTAAACATTTTTTTAAAAAAAAGATCATTTTCTGGTAACTTTTACTCACCATGTGCTGTTCATTAAACTTATAGCGTGAAAAAAAAAAGAGAAATATTTCTTTAAAAAATAACTTCTATTTTATTTATTTTCCAAACAACTTGATGACGTCATAAAACCTTAAAAAGTCAACAAAATAAAATTAAAAACTGATTTTATCTTTAATTTTCTAATAAATCAGTGATGCTCCAGAAGCTCATGAACGTTTTTATTCACCAAATAAAAACATGTTTATTAGAAAAGTTCATGTTAATTATATATATATATTTTTTTTTATTTCAAACAGAAACTTTTACAGTAAAATGTTTTTTTTCATTTGTTTCAATTTTTTTAAATTTATTTACTAATCAAAATATTGAATATTTTTGTAATTTAAAGTAAAAATAAATAAATACATGAATTAAAAAATCAACATAAAAAAATTGGGGGAAAAAATCCCCTACAAATTTTGACTAAAATTTCCACCAAAAAATAAAAAAAATTAAACAGAAATTTAAATAAATAAAAACTTTTTAGTTCCAGGATTCTCCATCAAAGACGTCATGTCAGCCATTTTTCTATACAGGTGGAGAACAAGGTGAGGTTGGAATGCCACGCAGAGTGAGACACACCACCGTGGACGCACGTCTCAACGTCTCCACGAAGATCCAACGTCTTCAAACCGAACAAGTCGTCTTCGTAAAACTTTATGAAAAGAAAAAGAAAACGTTAATAAAATGATGATTGTTCTTATGTAATTATTATGATTCTTTTCAAAGTTTCTATTGGATACTCTGGTGGAGCACAGGGCACACGTACACCAGTAACCTTTGAGCTTTTCCACCCCCTTGAGTTACGTTTCATCGTCTTCTGGTTATCCGAGGACAGGTCGCTGGGGGCGACAGCCTCAGACGGGAAACCCAGGCTTCTCTGGGCAGCATCCTCGAGCTCACCTAGGAGGATCCAGAGGTGTTCCCTGACCAGCTGTGAGACATCGACTCTCCAACAAGTCCTGGGTCTGTCGCTGGGTCTCCCCCTGATGGGACGGAACATCTCACTAACGAGGGGGGAATCTAACCAGATCCCCGAACCACCCCATCTGGCTTCTTTCGACCCAGAGGAGCAAGGGCTCTACTCCGAGCTCCTCCCGGATGGCAGAGCTCCCCTCTCCATCTCTGAGTGAGAGCCCAGCAACCCTGCAGAGGAAGATCATTTCAGCCGCTTGGATCCACGAACTTGTTCTTTCGGTCACGACCCTTACTGGTTACCGCGGTGAGGGTAGGAACGTAGATCCTGGTTACCATGGTGAGGGTAGGAACGTAGATCCTGGTTACCATGGTGAGGGTAGGAATGTAGATCCTGGTTACCATGGTGAGGGTAAGAACGTAGATCCTGGTTACCATGGTGAGGGTAAGAACGTAGACCCTCGTTACCACAGCAAGGGTAGGAACGTAGATCCTGGTTACCATGGTGAGGGTAGGAACGTAGACCCTCGTTACCACAGTGAGGGTGGGAACGTAGATCCTGGTTACCATGGTGAGGGTAGGAACGTAGATTCTAGTTACCATGGTAAGGGTAGGAATGTAGATCCTGGTTACCATGGTGAGGGTAGGAACTTAGCTCCTGGTTACCATGGTGAGGGTAGGAACGTAGATCCTGGTTACCATGGTGAGGGTAGGAACGTAGATTCTAGTTACCATTGTAAGGGTAGGAATGTAGATCCTGGTTACCATGGTGAGGGTAGGAACTTAGCTCCTGGTTACCATGGTGAGGGTAGGAATGTAGATCCTGGTTACCATGGTGAGGGTAGGAATGTAGATCCTGGTTACCATGGTGAGGGTAGGAATGTAGATCCTGGTTACCATGGTGAGGGTAGGAATGTAGATCCTGGTTACCATGGTGAGGGTAGGAATGTAGATCCTGGTTACCATGGTGAGGGTAGGAATGTAGATCCTGGTTACCCTTACCAGGGTAACCAGCTCTTTCTTCACCATGAAGGACTGATGCAGCGTCCTAATTACTGCAGACACCATAACAATCCGTCTGCTGATCTTCTGTTCCTTCCCTCACCATGAACAAGATTCTGAGTTACTTAATTTGCTCCACTTGAGGCAGGACCCTGTCCCTGACCTGCAGAGGGCACTCCACCTTAAAAAGCCACTTTTGGACTCGAGCCGCAGCCTCTTATTATTAATAATAATGAATCTACTTCATTTGTAATTTTATCTGCTGTGTCTTTAAAACAAGAAGCTGATAGAACATGAGAAACACTCTCTGGTTACCGTAGAAACGTTAAAATAGCCTCTAAATATAATATCAGCTGAGGCGGTGTGGGGGTGGGGAGTGATAGGTGTCACATGTCCTTATTTTAAACTCGTGGTTTTAGAGCCACAAAGGGTCTTATTGTGAAACCAGAACAGATTCAAGATGTGGATTAAAAATAATCACAAAATAAGATTCCATTTAAATTAGTTTAAAAAAACATAATATTTTTGACTTTTATTCTTTTTCACTTCATTCATATTTTTAAAAAAAAATACTCATTTTTTATTCTTTTGTTAAAATGAACAGGGTTGCCCGTTGACCTCACAGCAAGAAGGTCAGGGGTTTGAGTCCTGGAGTGGGCCCAAGGCTTGGAACACTATCCTCTCTGTGTGTAGTTTGTATGTTCTCCTGTATGTGTGGGTTTTCTCTGGTTTCCTCCAAAAACATACACGTTAGGTTGATTGGCTGCTACGAATGAGTGTGTGTGTGAATGGTTGTGTGTGTGTGTGGCCCTGCAACATACTGGCGTCCTGTTCGGAGTGTACCCTGCCTCTCGCCTTGAATCAGCGGAGATAGGGCTCCCCACCCACACAACGGTTCAGAAGACGAAATTCACAACATCCCGAGTCGAGGTCAGAAGCTCTCCATGCCCTCCCTAAACTACCTGCCAGCTGCTTCAGGAGTCCCACAGGCCAAGAAGGCGCGGTAAGACCCCTACCTCGGCTTAACGACATCCCTCACTGCCGGCGTCCATCAGCCGCCACGACAGGAACCAATAACCTTGCGTCCACAGCTCCGGTTTGTCGCCTAGACAACAAAGTTCATTCTGATTCACTGGTTCCCATCTCGTCTGGATCCTAGAAGAAGCTTCACAGGATGTGACGATCTTCCTGAAGCCTGACTCCACCGATCATTTGGACACGCAGGTCTGACCCCGCCCCCACCATCTGAGCCAACCATGGAGTGATTAAGCTCCGCCCCCAACCCTCTTTTTAACGCATGCAGTAGGGGTGTGCGATACCGCAAGTTTTGGTATCGATCCGATTCCAAGTAAACACCAGACCAATATCGCCGATACCGATACCGATATCGATATTTAATTTTTTTAAATGACTTTTTGCATCAACGGTTAGGATCATATATATAGTATGACCAAGTATATGTATAAACACAGGTTGATAGGTAGATCCATAGAAGTGACCAGTTACACGCAAACAAATGTTAACTAATGTTAAAGATGATTATGTTGTACTTTTACAATTAGTATCTACCTGGGTGTTCTCTCTCTCTCTGTTAATGAGCACTGCCTCTGGGAAACAGAAGGGGTCAGGGTTTTCTCCTCCGTTTCTGAAGTTTTTCTTTGGGGTGATTCTTTAATTTGTAGTGTTACCCCTATATTTAACAGCCTTTCTGCACATGGTGCAGGTAGCCTCAAAGTACAGCCACACGCTACCTCTCTTTTTTCCATCTCTCTCTACTTTTACCGACTTGCGTTTTTTTTTTTGTTTCCTGGCCCCGAGTCGCTGAGTCATGTGACAAGTCAAAGCGAAAGAGAGGGGGCGGAGCCTCGCTTTAGCGGCGCGACACACAGTATTTACGCATATTTTGCAGACAGATAAGTTAGGTTAACTTTTAAAAAAAAAAAAAAAAACGGGAGCAAAGTGCGGGGGGGCGGGGGGGTAAAACTTCAACCAAAGTATCGATACTGTAGCTGGAGTATCGATCAATATTAATACTAGCGTTGGTATCTATATTATCGATATTAGGATCGATCCGCCCACCCCTAGCATGCAGCCACTGGTTGGAACAAACCACTATGAACTACGGAGCTGGTTCCAGCTCAGTGTCACGGTGACCCGGTTCCATGCTCTCTTCTAATCTTATCTGTAGGAAGATATTCTCATTTTGTTTCCATGATGAAGAGTTGTCCTTCTTTTTTTTTTTTTCTTGTCCTTCATTCTTTTTTTTTTTCTTGTCCTTCATTCTTATCCACTGTTGTGGAGATCTGATCCAGTCCAGACCGGTTCTGTTTCCTGCAGCTCACTTCATTCATTATTTTTAACATGTTGAATTTTCTACATTTTTTTTCTCCAACGGTTGGGATGTTTTTATAAATTTTTCTCATCAGAGAGTTGGGCTGAACGGTGGCCTCACAGCAACATGGTCAGGGTTCAAGTCCTTTTGTGGGGGTGAGGCTTGAAACACTGTCCTTTCTGTGTGTAGTTTGCATGTTCTACCCATGTATGTGTGGGTTTTCTCCAGCTTCCTCTCAACCCCCAACAACATACATGTTAGGTTGATTGGCTGCTATAAAATTGCTCCTAGGAATGAGCGTGTGTAATGGTTTTGTGTGTGTGTGTGTGTTGTGTGCATGACCCTGTAACAGACTAGCGACCTGTCCGGGGTGTACCCTGCCTCTCGTCTTAAAAAGCCAGGATGTGCTCCGGCCTGCGACTGGCCTGCTGTGCTGCTGTCATGAAGCCATGATGGTGCACCCTCCTGTTCTTATCCTTCACCCTCATCCTGGTTTTCTGGTTCCTCGTCATCTTGCTGAGCTCCTTCGTCGAGTCCCTCACCCTAATCTTGGTAACCTTGTTGAACTCTACCTCTGGTCCTGCTAGGCTCTACGACCGGTTAAAACTGGCTTTGCATCTGGGTTCTGCTTCACCACCGTCATGACACAACTTCAGATGAGGTAGCAGGGGCTGTAAAATGTAAATGATAGTGTGTGTGTGTGTGTATGAGTGTGTGTGTTCATATTAGTGTGTGTGTGTGTATGAGTGTGTGTGTTCATATTAGTGTGTGTGTGTGTGTGTGTGTGTGTGTGTGTGTGTGTGTGTGTGTGTGTGTGTGTGTGTGTGTGTGTGTGTGTGTGTGAGTGAGTGTGTGTGTTCATATTAGTGTGTGTGTGTGTATGGGTGTGTGTGTTCATATTAGTGTGTGTGTGTGTATGAGTGTGTGTGTTCATATTAGTGTGTGTGTGTGTGTGTGTGTGTGTGTGTGTGTGTGAGTGTGTGTGTTCATAGTAGTGTGTGTAAGTTTATTAAAAACTAGAATTTTAACAACAATTTGAAATAAAATAGTTTTGTTGTTTTTGTAATGTCTAAACTTTTCCACTAGAGGTCAGTAAAAGAGAGGTGACTGCCATTCCCACCAGTGGTTTTAGTGTGTGTGTGTGTGTGTGTGTGTGTGTGTGTGTGTGTGTGTGTGCGTGCGTGTGTGTGTGTGTGTGTGTGTGTGTGTGTGTGTGTGTGTGTGTGTGTGTGTGTGTGTGTGTGAGTGTGTGTGTTCATAGTAGTGTGTGTAAGTTTATTAAAAACTAGAATTTTAACAACAATTTGAAATAAAATAGTTTTGTTGTTTTTGTAATGTTTAAAAATTTCCACTAGAGGTCAGTAAAAGAGAGGTGACTGCCATTCCCACCAGTGGTTTTAATGTGTGTGTGTGTGTGTGTGTGTGTGTGTGTGTGTGTGTGTGTGTGTGTGTGTGTGTGTGTGTGTGTGTGTGTATCGCCGCTTCTCGAGGCGCCAATGGAGACCATTACCGTGACGTGTTCCACAAACACAAACAAACTGGATGTTTAAATCTTTATTTTTAATAAACAATAAGAACCAGAACCAAAGATGACGGTTACCAAAATCTGGGAGGAGGTCCTCCTCCAGGTCAAGAGGAGCCAGATGGGGGGGCTCAGGCATCTGGCCAGAATACCTCCCTCGCTGGTGAGGTGTTTGTCCAAATCTCATTTCTTTAAATTAAAGAAAAATAAAACAGCACAAACAAAAAATTTTACAGCAAAAACGATTGACATATTTTTTTGTTCATTTTTGTTTATATTTTTTTTTTAAGAGGGACCAACTTCACGGAGCTGTTTGTGGTGTAACCATGGTAACCATCGTCTTGGGTCCTGGTTCTCCTGCTGGTTCCTCACGTGGTGTAACCATGGTAACCGTGGTCTTGGGTTCTGGTTCTCCTGCTGGTTCCTCGTGTGTGTGTGTGTTCTGGTTCTCCTGCTGGTTCCTCATGTGTGTGTGTGTGTGTGTGTGTGTGTGTGTTCTGGTTCTGGTTCCTCATGTGAGCCACTTCTCGATGCAGCTGGTGAAGACGGTGAGGTTAGAGTGCCAGAGTGTGTGTTTCACTCCTGCTTGAACACACACACTGATGTCTCCACGTGAGTCCAACGTCTTCAATCCGAACCAGTCCTCCTGGTAGTACTTACACACACACAAATGAATAACTTTAATGATGGGATGTTTACATGTGTATGTGTGTGTGTGTGTGTGCGTGCATGCGTGTGTGTGTTACTTTGATTTTTACCTCCTGGTTTTCCATCTCTACGATGTTTCCATACTGATCGTAAAACCCGAACTGGCTGCGAAGAGAAGAAAGACGTGTTTAAAATCTTTCCGTCTTTAAACCCGATCTTCTCGTCGTGTCTCACTGCAGACGTCCTTCATTAGGACCAACCTCCACCTCTCTAGGTTCTCCTCCATCTGTACTTCACTGATACAGTTCCACCTCCTCCGTCACACCTACAGCACACCTCATACACACCTCATGATCCCCCTCTCATCTGGAACACTCCTGACCTGCTTTCCTGCCGTTCCGTTCCGTTATCTTCCGCTTGTTCCGGGGTCGGGTCACGGGGGCAACATCCTCAAACGGGAAGCCCAGGCCTCTCTCACCCCTGCTGCATCCCCTAGCTCACCCAGAAGAATCCCAAGTCGTTCCCCGGCCAGCTGTGAGACATAGTCTCTCCAGCGGGTCCGGGGTCTGCCCCTCGGTCTCCTCCCGGTGGGACGTGCCCAAAACAACCCGCCCGGGGGGCATCCTGACCAGATGCCCGAACCTACCCATCTGGCTCCTCTGAGTGAGCTCCTCTGAGTGAGCAGGGCAGGTTACCAGGGAAACCAGGACAGTGAGCAGGGCAGGTTACCAGGGATAACTAGGACAGTGAGCAGGGCAGCAGGGCAGGTTACCAGGGATAACTAGGACAGTGAGCAGGGCAGGTTACCAGGGATAACTAGGACAGTGAGCAGGGCAGGTTACCAGGGGTAACCAGGGCAGTGAGCAGGGCAGGTTACTATGGATAACTAGGACAGTGAGCAGGGCAGGTTACCAGGGATAACTAGGACAGTGAGCAGGGCAGGTTACCAGGGATAACTAGGACAGTGAGCAGGGCAGGTTACCAGGGATAACTAGGACAGTGAGCAGGGCAGCAGGGCAGGTTACCAGGGGTAACCAGGGCAGTCTAAGTCGGTAACAATCAGACAGTTCCGAAAAACTTTCCGATTCTTTTCAGTAAAGACTTTGGTCAGACCTGGACTGCCACGGTGTGATGACACCATCATCCGGTCCTCCAATCAGAACTAGTTTCCTGATCTTCAGGAAGTTCTTCCTCCAGTCTGGAACAGAGCAGAGGATTTTTAACCAGTGATTCCAGTTTGTGTTTGATGAGTTCTACCTTCCATGTCCGTGTGAGGATTCTCTCCGTTCAGCACGGGAAGGAACAGGTTGTGTTTTAGGTAATCCGCTCTGTGGTGTGGGTCTGAAAAACAGGCAGGTCTGAGGCTCTGGATCACACACACACACACACACATACACACACCCGGCTCTTCTCACCGTTCCAGTAGTCACAGATGGAGAAGCTCTGACCGATGCCGTGGTAACAGAACCGGTAAACCTGCTTCCGCACGCAGCCTGGAATCAGCTGCTCTAGGTAGCTGGTTACTACGGAGACACAAGAGGTTATTCATTTTCTGACTGGTTACACACACACACACACCCACACACACACTCCTTCCTCTCACCTCCATACTGTCCTGCCAGCGGTGAGGACAGAGCAATGAAGGTTTGGACGTTGTGGTCCTCGATGGTGGAGAGAAGAGCCCTGCAGAGCAGACCTCCTTCACACACACACACACACACACACACACACACAGAAAAAGAGAGAGAGAGATAAGACATGTTAATGAAGGTACAGATGGACGAAGGACAGACAGTGTGATGTGTGATCGAAGGTCTAGTGCAGGAGTGCCTAACCAGTCGACCACGGTCTACAGGTAGATAGCGTACTGGTCCCGAGTCGACCGCGACACGTTCCGTTCCGTCATCTTCCGCTTGTTCCGGGGTCGGGTCGCGGGGGCAACAGCCTCAAGCGGGCAGCCCAGGCCTCTCTCACCCCGGCTGCATTCTCCAGCTCACCCAGAAGGATCCCAAGTCGTTCCCCAGCCAGCTGGAAGACATAGTCTCTCAAGCGGGTCCGGGGTCTGCTCGTGGTCTCCTCCCGGTGGGACGTACCCGAAACACCTCACCCACAAGGCGTTCGGGTGGCATCCTGACCAGATGCCCGAACCACCCCATCTGGCTCTTCTCGACCAGGAGGAGGAGCGGCTCAACACCGAGCTCCTCCCGGGTGGCAGAGCTCCTCACCCGATCTCTGAGTGAGAGCCCGGCCACCCAGCGGAGGAAGCTCATTTGGGCCGCTTGTACCCGCGATCTCATTCGTTTCCGTCACCACCCACAGCTGGTGACCATAGGTGAGGGTAGGAACGTAGATCCTGGTTACCATGGTGAGGGTAGGAACGTAGATCCTGGTTACCATGGTGAGGATAGGAATGTAGATCCTGGTTACCATGGTGAGGGTAGGAACGTAGATCCTGGTTACCATGGTGATGGTAGGAACATAGATCCTGGTTACCATGGTGAGGATAGGAATGTAGATCTTGGTTACCATGGTGAGGGTAGGAACGTAGATCCTGGTTACCATGGTGAGGATAGGAACGTAGATGGACTTGTAAATCGAAAGCTTTGCTTTTCGGCTCAGCTCTCTCTTTACCACGACAGACCTATGCAGCGTCCTAGTTATTGCTGATGCCGCACCGAACCGCCTGTTGATCTCCTGCTCCATCCTTCCCCCACTCGTGAACAAGACCCCGAGATTCTTAAACTCCTCCACTTGGGGCACCGCGAGACGTGTTGTATTAAAAATGGAGAAAAAAAATATATATTTTTTTTAGTGACAGAAAATCATTGTTGCCAATTTAGCGACTTTGATGCTAAATTGGAAGAAACCAGAGAAAACCCACACATACATGGGGAGAACATGCAAACTACACACAGAACGAACAGTTGTTTAACCCTCGTCCCCACCCGGGACTCGAACCCCGACCTTCTCACCTTGTGAGAAGCAGATCAGATGAAGTCCAGCAGGACTTTGAATCTTCTTCAGTTCAAGCTGAAAGTCTTTGAGCTGCGTCCACATGGAGGTCAGACTGTGCAGGTGTTCGTAGAGACTGATGATGTTCACCTGCGTTCCAGGATGCACCTGCAGGGTAGGAACTGTTAGTGAGGAGCGGGGTACAGGTGAGGGTGTGTGGGAGTGTGTGTGACTGCTTTTTTGCAACGTTTTTTGAGGAAAAAGTGTCTTTTTTGTAACTTTTTCAACAAAATAAGACACTTTTTCTGGAAAAAGTTGCAAAAAAGACACTTTTTTCTGGAAAAAGTTGCAAAAAAGACACTTTTTTTCTGGAAAAAGTTACAATAAAAGACACTTTTTTCAGAAAAAAGTGACAAAAAAGACACTTTTTCTGAAAAAAGTTGCAAAAAAGACACTTTTTTCTAGAAAAGGTTATAAAATAAGACACTTTTTTTCTAGAAAAAGTTACAAAAAAGACACTTTTTTTCTGGAAAAAGTTGCAAAAAAGACACTTTTTTCTAGAAAAAGTTGCAAAAAAGATTTTTTTTTCTCAAAAAAGTTGCAAAAACATCGCAAAAAATCAATCTGACATATATGTTTTTGGAGGAAACTAGAGAAAACCTACACAAACACAAGTAGAACATGCAAACTACACACAGAAAGACCAGTGTTTTAAACCTCGCCAACACTCTGGAACTCGAACCCTGACCTCCATGTTTGTAGTCCATTTCGTTTTCAGGGGGTCACACTCACCGTGGTGATGAACCTGCTCAGGTTCTGGAACTGTTTGGGTCCATCAAACAAACCGTGCACGATGACCACAGGTGTGTAAGCGTGTGCGGCGGCCAACAGGAGGAGGATGGCGATCTGGAGACTCTTCATGTCCAGGTCGAGAAGAGAAAGCAGCGAAATGTTCAGACGTGAAAGTTTTATTTACATTCACTTCCTCATCGATGCTGAACGTTCTGCTTTCTGGTCCTTAGTTCTTCTTTCAGGTTCAGACTGAGACGTACAGATGGAGGAGAGAGAGAGAGAGAGGGAGAGAGGGAGGGAGAGGGAAGGAACGTCCAGGTAGGAGGCCTGGAGGAGGGAACGTCCAGGTAGGAGGCCTGGAGGAAGGAACGTCCAGGTAGGAGGCCTGGAGGAAGGAACGTCCAGGTAGGAGACCTGGAGGAAGGAACGTCCAGGTAGGAGGCCTGGAGGAAGGAACGTCCAGGAGGTAGGGGGCCTCGAGGAAGGAACGTCCAGGTAGGAGGCCTGGAGGAAGGAACGTCCAGGTAGGAGACCTGGAGGAAGGAACGTCCAGGTAGGAGGCCTGGAGGAAGGAACGTCCAGCTAGGAGGCCTGGAGGAAGGAACGTCCAGGTAGAAGGCCTGGAGGAAGGAACGTCCAGGTAGGAGACCTACAGGAAGGAACGTCCAGGTAGGAGGCCTGGAGGAAGGAACGTCCAGGTAGAAGGCCTGGAGGAAGGAACGTCCAGGTAGGAGACCTACAGGAAGGAACGTCCAGGTAGGAGGCCTGGAGGAAGGAACGTCCAGGTAGGGGGCCTGGAGGAAGGAACGTCCAGGTAGGAGACCTAGAGAAAGGAACGTCCAGGTAGGAGACCTAGAGGAAGGAACGTCCAGGTAGGAGGCCTGGAGGAAGGAACGTCCAGCTAGGAGGCCTGGAGGAAGGAACGTCCAGCTAGGAGGCCTGGAGGAAGGAACGTCCAGCTAGGAGGCCTGGAGGAAGGAACGTCCAGGTAGGGGGCCTGGAGGAAGGTACGTCCAGGTAGGAGACCTAGAGGAGGGAACGTCCAGGTAGGAGGCCTGGAGGAAGGAACGTCCAGGTAGGATGCCTGGAGGAAGGAACGTCCAGGTAGGAGGCCTGGAGGAAGGAACGTCCAGGTAGGAGACCTAGAGGAAGGAACGTCCAGGTAGGAGGCCTGGAGGAAGGAACGTCCAGCTAGGAGGCCTGGAGGAAGGAACGTCCAGGTAGGAGGCCTGGAGGAAGGAACGTCCAGGTAGAACGCCTGGAGGAAGGAACGTCCAGGTAGGAGACCTGGAGGAAGGAACGTCCAGGTAGGAGGCCTGGAGGAAGGAACGTCCAGGTAGGAAACCTAGAGGAAGGAACGTCCAGGTAGGGGGCCTGGAGGAAGGAACGTCCAGGTAGGAGGCCTGGAGGAAGGAACGTCCAGGTAAGAGACCTAGAGGAAGGAACGTCCAGGTAGGAGGCCTGGAGGAAGGAACGTCCAGGTAGGAGGCCTGGAGGAAGGAACGTCCAGGTAGGAGGCCTGGAGGAAGGAACGTCCAGCTAGGAGGCCTGGAGGAAGGAACGTCCAGGTAGGAGGCCTGGAGGAAGGAACGTCCAGGTAGGAGACCTAGAGGAGGGAACGTCCAGGTAGGAGACCTGGAGGAAGGAACGTCCAGGTAGGAGGCCTGGAGGAAGGAACGTCCAGGTAGGAGGCCTGGAGGAAGGAACGTCCAGGTAGGAGACCTAGAGGAGGGAACGTCCAGGTAGGAGGCCTGGAGGAAGGAACGTCCAGCTAGGAGGCCTGGAGGAAGGAACGTCCAGCTAGGAGGCCTGGAGGAAGGAACGTCCAGGTAGGAGGCCTGAAAGAAGGAACGTCCAGCTAGGAGACCTAGAGGAAGGAACGTCCAGGTAGGAGACCTGGAGGAAGGAACGTCCAGGTAGGAGACCTGGAGGAAGGAACGTCCAGGTAGGAGGCCTGGAGGAAGGAACGTCCATGGAGGAGACCTGGAGGAAGGAACGTCTAGGTAGGAGGCCTTGAGGAAGGAACGTCCAGGTAGGAGCCCTGGAGGAAGGAACGTCCAGGTAGGAGGCCTGGAGGAAGGAACGTCCAGGGAGGAGACCTGGAGGAAGGAACGTCCACGTAGGAGACCTGGAGGAAGGAACGTCCAGGTAGGAGACCTAGAGGAAGGAACGTCCAGGTAGAAGGCCTGGAGGAAGGAACGTCCAGGTAGGAGGCCTGGAGGAAGGAACGTCCAGGTAGGAGACCTGGAGGAAGGAACGTCCAGGTAGGAGGCCTGGAGGAAAGAACGTCCAGGTAGGAGGCCTGGAGGAAGGAACGTCCAGGTAGGAGACCTGGAGGAAGGAACGTCCAGGTAGGAGACCTGGAGGAAGGAACGTCCAGGTAGGAGACCTGGAGGAAGGAACGTCCAGGTAGGAGACCTAGAGGAAGGAACGTCCAGGTAGAAGGCCTGGAGGAAGGAACGTCCAGGTAGGAGACCTAGAGGAAGGAACGTCCAGGTAGGAGACCTAGAGGAAGGAACGTCCAGGTAGAAGGCCTGGAGGAAGGAACGTCCAGGTAGGAGGCCTGGAGGAAGGAACGTCCAGGTAGGAGGCCTGGAGGAAGGAACGTCCAGGGAGGAGACCTGGAGGAAGGAACGTCTAGGTAGGAGACCTAGAGGAAGGAACGCCCAGGTAGGAGGCCTAGAGGAAGGAACGTCCAGGTAGGAGACCTAGAGGAAGGAACGTCCAGGTAGGAGACCTAGAGAAAGGAATGTCCAGGTAGGAGGCCTGGAGGAAGGAACGTCCAGGTAGGAGACCTGGAGGAAGGAACGTCCAGGTGGGACGCCTGGAGGAAGGAACGTCCAGGTAGGAGGCCTGGAGGAAGGAACGTCCAGGTAGGAGGCCTGGAGGAAGGAACGTCCAGGTAGGAGACCTTGAGGAAGGAACGTCCAGGTAGGAGGCCTGGAGGAAGGAACGTCCAGGTAGGAGACCTGGAGGAAGGAACGTCCAGGTAGGAGGCCTGGAGGAAGGAACGTCCAGGTAGGAGACCTTGAGGAAGGAACGTCCAGGTAGGAGGCCTGGAGGAAGGAACGTCCAGGTAGGAGACCTGGAGGAGGGAACGTCCAGGTAGGAGACCTGGAGGAAGGAACGTCCAGGTAGGAGGCCTGGAGGAAGGAACGTCCAGGTAGGAGGCCTGGAGGAGGGAACGTCCAGGTAGGAGGCCTGGAGGAAGGAACGTCCAGGTAGGAGGCCTGGAGGAAGGAACGTCCAGGTAGGAGGCCTGGAGGAAGGAACGTCCAGGTAGGAGGCCTGGAGGAAGGAACGTCCAGGTAGGAGACCTGGAGGAAGGAACGTCCAGGTAGGAGACCTGGAGGAAGGAACGTCCAGGTAGGAGGCCTGGAGGAAGGAACGTCCAGGTAGGAGACCTGGAGGAAGGAACGTCCAGGTAGGGGGCCTGGAGGAGGGAACGTCCAGGTAGGAGGCCTGGAGGAAGGAACGTCCAGGTAGGAGACCTGGAGGAGGGAACGTCCAGGTAGGAGGCCTGGAGGAAGGAACGTCCAGGTAGGAGACCTGGAGGAGGGAACGTCCAGGTAGGAGGCCTGGAGGAAGGAACGTCCAGGTAGGAGACCTGGAGGAGGGAACGTCCAGGTAGGAGGCCTGGAGGAAGGAACGTCCAGGTAGGAGGCCTGGAGGAAGGAACGTCCAGGTAGGAGGCCTGGAGGAGGGAACGTCCAGGTAGGAGGCCTGGAGGAAGGAACGTCCAGGTAGGAGACCTGGAGGAGGGAACGTCCAGGTAGGAGGCCTGGAGGAAGGAACGTCCAGGTAGGAGGCCTGGAGGAAGGAACGTACAGAAAACCCACACATACACAGGTAGAACATACAAACTACACACAGAAAAGAAAGTAATTCAAGCACTGGGACCTTGACCTTCTCGCTGTGAGGTCACCATGCAACCAGAAATAAAGATAAGACGTCCTCATCGGGTCGGAGCGGACGCCGCTCCAGATGTGAACTGTGTGAATTTATGATAAAAAGGAAGTTCTGGTTTAGATAAAAAAAAAACAGGAAGTATCTAAAACGTGTTATGAACAGCTGCTGAACCCACAGCAGAGCGACAAGCTAGCAGGTTTCCATGGTAACAGCAGAGGAAGTGTTCATTTGTCTCATAAAATGTCTCCCACTGGATGGAGTGAGTTCCAGCAACTAGGTCAGGGAATGGATACATCCATGGTAAAACATCCTACCCAATTAGAGAACAGAGATGACAGCGTCCATCCGCCATGTTTGTAGTTTTTTAGCTGAAAAAATGAGATCAACCATGTGTAACAACTTTGGTCTTTAAAACAGCTTATCCCTGACTGGATAACGGACCCTGTCCCAGCTGAGAGTATCCCAGGAAGGATACTCTCCGAACAGAATACACACACACACTCACACACACACACACACACACACTTTCGTAGGGATAATTTCATAGCAGTGACTCAACCTAACATGTATGTATTTGTTAAATAAAAGACTGTTTGGAGCATCTACTGTCCTGCTTCGTATCCACACAACAAACCCTGACACTAATTCTACACAACTTGAATGTTTTTGTATATTTTTTCTCGTTAAACTTGGGTCATTTTTGTTTGTTTCTTGTTTTCAAATTTGACTCTAGATGGTCACCAGTTTACATTTCATGTTTTATTAGCAGGTACCACTAAACACATTTTATGGGTGCTTATGATTTACTTTTACTGTAGACAGTCTTCTTCTTCTTTCGGCTTTTCCCTTCAGGGGGCGCCACAGCGAGTCAGTTTCTTCCATCTAACCCTATCTGCTGCATCCTCTTCAGTCACACCAACTATCTTCATGTCTTCCTTCACTGTATCCATGAACCTCCTCTTTGGTCTTCCTCTAGTCCTCTTTCCTGGTGGTTCCAAACCCAGCATCCTTCTTCTGATGTACTCTCTCTCTCTCCTCTGCACATGTCCAAACCATCTCAGTCTGACCTCTCTGACTTTAAAACCTCTAACATGTGCTGTTCCTCTGATCCTGTCCATCCTGGTCACTCCCAGAGAGATCCTCAGCATCTTCATCTCTGCTACAAACATCTCTGCTTCCTGTCTTTTTCTCAGTGGCACTGTCTCGAGACCAATCAGCATGGCCGCTCTCACCACACGGTCTCTAGACTAATCAGCATGGCCGCTCTCACCACACTGTCTCTAGACCAATCAGCATGGCCGCTCTCACCACACTGTCTCTAGACCAATCAGCATGGCCGCTCTCACCTCACTGTCTCTAGACCAATCAGCATGGCCGCTCTCACCACACGGTCTCTAGACTAATCAGCATGGCCGCTCTCACCACACTGTCTCTAGACCAATCAGCATGGCCGCTCTCACCACACTGTCTCTAGACCAATCAGCATGGCCGCTCTCAACACACTGTCTCTAGACCAATCAGCAACCTCTACCTCTTTATTTGACAGATAGATTAACATTTACACTTACTAGAACAAACCCAACGTGTTGTTTATGTGACTATGAGTTGGTTTTTTTGCACAATTACATTCAATAAAATGCCAAAAAAAACAAATATTTATTAAGTTGTCATTGTTTATCTGAGTAACCTTTTAATCGGTCCAATAATCGAGCGATTAATCTATTATTGGCGCCGTCCTGGCAGCCTGCTGCGGTGTGATGCAGCACAGAAATTTTCCCATTGAGCTTAAAAACAAGACAAAAGGCGAGAAATCTGATGCTTAAAGAACTTTATTTCTTAAAAAAAAAGGATTTAAACTAAACTTTAATAAAAAGAAGTGAAAGAAGAAAAAGACTGTGATGCCAGAAGTCACAACTAGAAGCCAGTAGAGGCAGAATGTGTGGCTGAGTTCTGCTTCTGGTTCTCCTGCTGGTTCCTCATGTGAGCCACTTCTCAATGCAGCTGGTAAAGACGGTGAGGTTAGAGTGCCAGAGTGTGTGTTCCACTCCTGAATGAACACACACACTGATGTCTCCACGTGAGTCCAACGTCTTCAATCCGAACCAGTCCTCCTGGTAGTACTTACACACACAAGAGGGAAATGTTACACATCCATCCATCCATCCTGCATCATCCATTCATCATTGATCAGCATTCATACGCTGTCCATCCAGCCAGCCATTGTTCCTATTGATCCTATCCTCCCCTCAGCCCTAGTTTGAAACACCTGCTCCCAATCCCCAGGTGTGTCTTGGTTTCCTTGGACTATTTAAGCCCTGGTGTCCCTCACATTCTGGCTGAAACATTCCTCTGCTGCACCCTGCTCCATTGGCTTGCAGTGCTGCCTTCACACAGCCATGATGGTCCTCCTGCTGAGCTCTCATTTCTGGCCCCAAATTGTCCTGCCGAGCTCCTACGTCTGGTCCCTCTTCATCCTAACCGAGCTCTCCCTTCTGGGTCCTCATCATCCTAACCGAGCTCCTATGTCTGGTTCCTCACTGTCCTTCCTAGCTCCTACAGTCGGTCCCTCCTCATCCTGCCGAGCTCTATCCCTCTAGTCCTCTTGACGTCAAACCGAGTTCTGTCCTGTTCTGTACTTCCTTCAATAAACTGGCTTTGCATTTGGGTCCTACTTCACTACCAACTCTATCGTGACATTTTTTCCATTTAAAAAGGCTTCTTGTGATGGCAGCAGGTCGGTGCCGCGCTCCATCTTTTGTTGGATTTCCTTCATCAGTGAGGAATGTGGAGTCTTCATGGACGTGTGGAGATGTTCCTGCTGGAGTGAATCAGAAGGAATGAAGACAGGATCTTCTGAGTGACATCATCAGTGCTTCCTGTATGAACATACCCGGCTTCACTATGGATCTAAAGATGGTGGACTGCTGGTGTTGTTCCACCACAGTGAGGGATCAACATGTGGAGCTTTTAGAGACAGTTTAAGATCTTATTAGGATTCACTAGAGCTTCAAACATTGTTGCCATGGTGACCCACATTCAACCCAGCATAGGACCAACTGTCATGTGTTCCACAGCTATTCCACCAAGCTGATGTTGCAGTTGCTTCCCACCCACCTCGGCACCACCTAGCAGCTGTTTTGGAGCTCTCTCTTAGACTGCTTGGAGCTACCGGACACATGAATTTCCCAGTAGGGGATTAAATAAAGTATCTCAATCATTCATCCATTCATAGTTTTTTACCTTTTGTTTCTTCATTTCCACCACTTCTTGATTTTCGTTGAAAAATCCAAACAGGCTGGAAAGAAAGAAAAAGTTTTTAGTTTGAACGTTATCTTTATTTCAGACTCAAAGTCCATCAACGCACACAAACAGGACAAACAGACAAAAAAAAAAGATACAAGCCAGTTTAAATAAACACTCTCCATCGCTCTGGTTACTTCATTCTGAAAGGAATAACAGTTACAGTATGTGGCTCATATTTTTAGTACAGACGTGTTTGTTTTTAAGGTTGTAGAAAAAGATTTATATTTATAGACACATCTGGCATGGAAGTTAAGATTAACTTGATATAATTCACTATCTAATAGAAATTTAAAAAGTGAGATAGGAAATTGTAGATCCTAAGTTGATCCTTCTTCTTCCTCCATTTCCCTTCAGGGGGCGCCACATCAAGTCAGTTTCTTCCATCTAACCCTATCTGCTGCATCCTCTTCGGTCACACCAACTATCTTCATGTCTTCCTTCACTGTATCCATGAACCTCCTCTTTGGTCTTCCTCTAGTCCTCTTTCCTGGTGGTTCCAAATCCAGCATCCTTCTTCTGATGTACTCTCTCTCTCTCCTCTGCACATGTCCAAACCATCTCAGTCTGTCCTCTCTGACTTTAAAACCTCTAATATGTGCTGTTCCTCTGATCCTGTCCATCCTGGTCACTCCCAGAGAGATCCTCAGCATCTTCATCTCTGCTACAAACATCTCTGTTTCTTGTCTTTTCTTCAGTGACACTGTCTCTAGACCAATCAGCATGGCCGCTCTCACCACACCGTCTCTAGACCAATCAGCATGGCCGCTCTCACCACACCGTCTCTAGACCAATCAGCATGGCCGCTCTCACCACACTGTCTCTAGACCAATCAGCATGGCCGCTCTCACCACACTGTCTCTAGACCAATCAGCATGGCCGCTCTCACCACACTGTCTCTAGACCAATCAGCATGGCCGCTCTCACCATGATTTTGTACACTTTTCCTTTCATTTTATCTGAAACTCTTCAGTCACACATCACACCTGATACTTTTCTCCACCCATTCCAGCCTGCCTGCACACGCTTCTTCACCTTTTTTCCACACTCTCCATTGCTCTGGACTGTTGATCCTAGATACTTAAAATCTTCCACCTTCTTTCTCTCTTCTCCCTGTAGCCTCACTTTTCCATTTGGATCCCTCTCATTCACACACATGTACTCTGTTTTACTCTGACTAATCTTCATTCCTCTTCTGTTAAATCTATTAGATCCATTTTATTATTTTATGTTTCGATGCTACAGAAACAAAAAAAAAAAAACAACAAAGAACTTAATGATTTCTGTTTCCGTCAGACCTGGACTGCCAAGGAGTGATGACACCATCGTCCGGTCCTCCAATCAGAACCAGTTTCCTGATCTTAAGGAAGTTCCTCCTCCATGCTGTGTAGAGAGAACAGTGAGAGGGGTACACATGTTAGCTCAGTGTGTTCTGCACAGGATGAACCCTTACCGATGGTGTTCCTATGGCGATACTCTCCGTTCAGCAGCGGCAGGAAGTTATTTCCCAGTCTGTAGGTTTCAAAGTGAAGCGGGTCTGCAGAGAAACAGAACTGGATTAAAACAGGTCTCATTACCCCAAAACTACAACCAACTGTAGCTGAGCAACTTAATCTCCATCCTGCCCCAAACCACGCCTCTATAACTCCATATATGGATTATGCAAATGATGTGATTCATATGTAATGATTCAGATTAAATACTTCATTTAATCCACTGCTGGAGAAATCTGTGTGTCCGCTAGCCCCGTGTTTCCATCAGGATGAAGAACATCTACTCATCCCCGTTCTGGACATCTCCGGGCTGAGGAGCCCCCCGTGTTTCCATCAGGATGAAGAACATCTACTCATCCCCGTTCTGGACATCTCCGGGCTGAGGAGTCCCCCGTGTTTCCATCAGGATGAAGAACATCTACTCATCCCCGTTCTGGACATCTCCGGGCTGAGGAGCCCCCCGTGTTTCCATCAGGATGAAGAACATCTACTCATCCTCGTCCAGGGCATCTCCGGGCTGAGGAGCCCCCCGTGTTTCCATCAGGATGAAGAACATCTACTCATCCCCATTCTGGACATCACCGGGCTGAGGAGCCCCCCGTGTTTCCATCAGGATGAAGAACATCTACTCATCCTCGTCCAGGGCATCTCCGGGCTGAGGAGCCCCCCGTGTTTCCATCAGGATGAAGAACATCTACTCATCCTCGTCCAGGGCATCTCCGGGCTGAGGAGTCCCCCGTGTTTCCATCAGGATGAAGAACATCTACTCATCCCCCTCCTGGACATTCTGTTAATTTTTAACAGAATTGGGGGTTGGTTTCCCCTTTTGTTGATTGGTTGCATTGTTGCTGAAACTGGGAATCATTTCTGCCATCTTATTCCGAGCCTATATGTTGTGGTTCCCTCTCCCACCACCAGAGAGAGCCATAGACCATCTCACCTTTCCCCCAATCCTACCTAGTCTGGATCACCTGCGCCTCATTCATCCTGCTGCCTCACCAGCATTCTCTGTCGGGTCTTCATGGCTGACTCCTGACCTAACAGATATTCTTTTGAAACTGAGAAAGACTCCTTGAAAACTTTACTGATCCTTTTTGACTCTGTTCCTTTTTTGACAGCCTTGCTGGATATTTTGGTTAATAAATCGTTGTTTGTTCCGCTTTTGGGTCCTCCTCTTCCTTCCACATTATAACACTATAGGCTGAAGATGGTTTGGGTTGAGCTTCCCAACCCAACAACATGTTTTCATCAACTTCCAGGGTGGGCTTTCGCCTTTGGATGGGTTGTGTCTTAGGAAACGACTTCTGCCGAGGTCTCTCAGTCTATCGGCTAAGGCCGGCGATGTGCCGTGTTTCCCAAACCCTTGAAGGAATCAGATTTGTTAGCCTGCCTGTTTAGTTAGGATTTGTTAACTAGTTTTCTTGCTGTGTTTTTGTGTTTAAACATTCCTCTTTTTCTTGTTTTTCTTTTAGAATCTTTCATCAATTTTCATTGTTATGCAGACGACACCCAACTCTACTTGTCCGGTAAACCCATCTCCACGTTTCCTCCTTCCTCTTTTACCTGCTGTCTCACCTCCAACCTCCTCAAACTGAATTCTGATCAAACTGAGGTTCTTCTCATCGGATCCACGTTATCCGAAGTCGACAGTTTCTCCCAATTGACGGCTCTTTTATTTCCCCTCAAGTCATCCTTGATTCCTCACTGTCCTTTCAATCCCACTTAAATAATATCACCCGGTCTGCTTACTTTCATCTTTATAACATTAATCGTCTCCGTCCTTCCCTCACGTCCCACACCTCTGCCATCCTTGTCAACAGTCTGGTCACCTCTCGTCTGGACTTTTGTAATTCACTTCTCTTTGGCCTCCTTCAGAAATCTCTCACTAAATTTCCGCTGGTACCACACTCCTCTGGCACCTGCTCTTTTCATCACATCACCCCGGTTCTTCAGCAACTTCACTGGTTCCCAGATGAATCCAGAATCATATTCAAAATTCTCACTTTCAAAGCCATCCATAATCTTGTTCCTTCATACCTCTCTGATCTTGTCCATATTGCTACCTCCTCTCGCTCTCTTGCTCCTTCATACCTCTCTGATCTTGTCCGTATTGCTACCTCCTCTCGCTCTCTTGCTCCTTCATACCTCTCTGATCTTGTCCGTATTGCTACCTCCTCTCGCTCTCTTGTTCCTTCATAGCTCTCTGATCTTGTCCGTATTGCTACCTCCTCTCGCTCTCTTGCTCCTTCATAGCTCTCTGATCTTGTCCGTATTGCTACCTCCTCTCGCTCTCTTGCTCCTTCATACCTCTCTGATCTTGTCCATATTGCTACCTCCTCTCGCTCTCTCAGGTCGTCTGCATCCATCCATCTTACTGACCGTCCATCCGTCTAAGCCCGTCGTGGGGCAGAGCCTTCAGCCGCTCTGCTCCCCAACTTTGGAACACACTTCTCCCTGACATATGTACTTAGACTCTTTCCCTCTGTTTAAATCTCTACTTAAAACTCACCTCTTCAGATCTGTCTCCTCTCTTTAACCGTCCCTGTCCTTCCTCCCGTATCCTCCCGTCTCTTCACATGTTGTCTTTTATTTAAATAAAATAAATTATTATTATGTGAAGCCCATTGAGACAGAAATTCTGTGATTTTGGGCTAAAAAATAGAATCAACACTTCAACGATGTCAAGATTGTAAAAAACCATGACATGATTTGTTTCCACAGGAACCACAATGAGACTGGTTCTGGTTCTGATTGGTTCTCTCACCTTTCCAGTAGTTGCAGATGGAGATTTCCTGTCCAAGCTGGTTGTAACAGAACAGGTAAATATCCTTCTTCAGAGTCGGAGGGAAATAACTTTTCAGGTAGCTGGTTTCTGTGGAAACAGATTATTTTACTCCTTCCGTTCATCCTCCATCCGTCCAAGCAGCCAGGGATCATACCTCCGTACTGTCCGGCTAGCGGGGAGGACAGACCGATGAAGGTGTGGACCTTGTGGTGGTGCATGGTGGCCAGAACCCCTCTGCAGATCACCCCACCTTCACCCAAAACAGAAGAAATTAAGAGTTAAATATTTAAAGATGCTTCTGCTCTGGATTCCATGGTAACAGAAGTAGATGTCATGATTGCTCCTCCCTCCTAACCCGACCTTAATTCAGCACACCTGGTCCCAGTTCTCTCTCCCTGACGTCTGCACCTGTGGCTTGTCTTTCCCCTTATTTTTTAACCCCTGATGTCCTTCACGGTTCACCTCTCCTGCTGCAGCCGTGATGTCCCTCCACGTCTGGTCCCTCAGCATCAAGCTTCCCCTTCATCGGCTCCTCTTTCTGGTCCTGCCAAGCCTGCTTAGGATGCGTACAAGCCTCACCAGGATGCATACAAGCCTACACAGGATGTGTACAATCCTACACAGGATGTGTACAAGCCTACACAGGATGTGTACAAGCCTCACCAGGATGCATACAAGCCTACACAGGATGTGTACAATCCTACACAGGATGTGTACAAGCCTACACAGGATGTGTACAAGCCTCACCAGGATGCATACAAGCCTACACAGGATGTGTACAATCCTACACAGGATGTGTACAAGCCTACACAGGATGTGTACAAGCCTCACCAGGATGCATACAAGCCTACACAGGATGTGTACAAGCCTACACAGGATAAATACAAGCCTACACAGGATAAATACAAGCCTACACGGGATGCGTACAAACCTACACAGGATGCATACAAGCCTACACAGGATGCATACAAGCCTACACAGGATGCGTACAAGCCTACACAGGATGCATACAAGCCTACACAGGATGCGTACAAGCCCACACAGGATGCGTACAAGCCTACACAGGATGCATTTAAGCCTACACAGGATGCTTACAAGCCTACACAGGATGCGTACAAGCCTACACAGGATGTGTACAATCCTACACAGGATGTGTACAATCCTACACAGGATGCTTACAAGCCTACACAGGATGCTTACAAGCCTACACAGGATGCATACAAGCCTACACAGGATGCATACAAGCCTACACAGGATGCGTACAAGCCTACACAGGATGCATACAAGCCTACACAGGATGCGTACAAGCCTACACAGGATGCTTACAAGCCTACACAGGATGTGTACAAGCCTACACAGGATGCTTACAAGCCTACACAGGATGCATACAAGCCTACACAGGATGTGTACAAGCCTACACGGGATGTGTACAGGCCTACACAGGATGCGTACAAGCCTACACAGGATGTGTACAAGCCTACACAGGATGCTTACAAGCCTACACAGGATGCATACAAGCCTACACAGGATGCATACAAGCCTACACAGGATGCGTACAAGCCTACACAGGATGCGTACAAGCCTACACAGGATGTGTACAAGCCTACACAGGATGCTTACAAGCCTACACAGGATGCGTACAAGCCTACACAGGATGTGTACAAGCCTACACAGGATGCTTACAAGCCTACACAGGATGCATACAAGCCTACAAAGGATGCGTACAAGCCTACACAGGATGCGTACAAACCTACACAGGATGCGTACAAGCCTACAAAGGATGCGTACAAGCCTACAAAGGATGCGTACAAGCCTACACAGGATGTGTACAAGCCTACACGGGATGCGTACAAGCCTACACAGGATGCGTTCAAGCCTACACAGGATGCGTTCAAGCCTACACAGGATGCGTTCAAGCCTACACAGGATGCGTACAAGCCTACACAGGATGCGTACAAGCCTACACAGGATGTGTACAAGCATGACCAGGATACGTACAGGCCTGCTGAGGTTGGCGTCCAGGCTACACATGCCTACCAGTTTTCACTAACCCCAGATTAACTGCAAAAAAAATGGCCAAAACTATCTTTGCTTCTAGGTCCCACATCTCCGTCTTCCCCACCTCATCACAGTAGCAGAGTGAACCTGGAAGCAGGTCCTCGTTCTGACCTTGTGAGAAGCAGATCAGATGAACCCCATGAGGATGCTGCTCCATAATGTCCATGATGCTTTTCCGGAAGGCTTGCACCTGCTGCCACATGGAGGTCAGACTGTCCTCGTAGTTGAACAAACTGATCCGATACACTTTGGTTCCAGGATGTTTCTGAATCACAGAAATTAAACAATAACAATCAGTTAGTGACCTTCTTAACCATTTATCAAGGGCGTCCCGGAGCCTATCCCCGCTGATTCAAGGTGAGAGGCAGGGTAAACCCCGAACAGGTTGCTAGCCTGTCGAGGGGCCACACACACTCATTCCTAGGGGCAATCATGTAGTTACCAAGCAACATAGCATCAGTAATGGATGAAGGACTCACTTTTTGTACTTAAAGTACAGATAATTAGGCAAAAAAAAGAAAAAGTACAAAAGTAGTTGGTGCAAATTGTGCTTTTTAAGTAAAAAGTAAAAGTATTCGATCATAATTCAAATGCCATTTGTTGTGCTATAGGGTGTCGCCATGGTAACCAGGATAAATACTCTGCAGGGGTGTGACCCCCCCTCTCCCGCCTCTTTTGGTCCACAAAAAAAAGAAATAAAAAAATAAATATAATAAAAGGAAAGGGGACAAGTCAAGCTATCCCCTAAAAGGGCCAGTGAATGGGCTTCAAAATGGAGGAAAATGACACTTATTTTTTAAAATGTTCTGTGAGGGAAGGGGGGGGGGCGCCCCCAGTCACCCTATATTGGCTTTGTCAATTACCTCACGGCCCCCCCCTTTAGAAAATTCTAGATCCGCCCCTGCTCTGTGTAATGATGGCTCAACTTATTATTTAGAAGTAAACACAACAAACAACGATCTTCTGACTCTTTTTAATTTGTACTAGATTTGATGTTTGGTTTTTGAATGAATGCGGAAAATGTTTCTCGATTCATGACTTCTTCTCCCGATCAACTGCTTCTTTTGATTTTGGCGATGCGGCTTCAAGATGCGTATCTGTACTTTCCTTACGTAAAATTTTAGACCGGTACTTTTACTTTTACTTCGCTACATTTTAAAAGTTTGTTTTACATTTTACGTTACATTTTCGTTCAGGAATTTGAAAAATACACAGTTTTTTTTTTTTTAGCGCATCTTGAAGCCGCATCGTCAAAATCAAAAGAAGCAGTTGATCGGGAGAAGAAGTCATGAATCGAGAAACATTTTCCGCATTCATTCAAAAACCAAACATCAAATATAGTACAAATTAAAAAAAGTCAGAAGATCGTTGATCGTTGTGTTTACTTCTAAATAAAAAGTTGAGCCATCATTTCACAGAGCAGGGGCGGATCTAGAATTTTCCAAAGGGGGGTGGGGCATTGACAAAGCCAATATATAGTGACTGGGGGGCCTCCCCTCCCCCCAAAAACATTTTAAAAAATAAATGTTATTTTCCTCCATTTTGGCGGCCCATGTACTGGCCCATTCTAGGGGATAGCTTGACTTGTCCCCTTTCCTTTTATTTTATTTATTTATTTTTTTGTGGACCAAAAGAGGTGGGAGAGGGGGGTCACACCCCTGCAGAGTATTTATCCTGGTTACCATGGTGACGCCCTATAGCACAAAAAATAACATTTGAATTACGATCGAATACTTTTACTTTTTACTTAAAAAGTACAATTTACACCAACTACTGTCGTGGTTCCCTCGAGCCACCACCAGAGGGAGCCAGGGACCACCTCACCTTTCCCCCAAATCTGGCTAATTAGACATTCAGCACCTGTGGGCTCACCTGGATCCAATCTCCCAGCTGCCTATTTAAGGGCAGCCTCACCAGCCTTCCTGGTCAGGTCTCACAATCACCTTTCCCAGCCAGGTCACCCTGGTTGCCTGACCATGTTTGTTATTTTTAATTTACTTGGACTTTTGAAAACCTTTAGTTAATTATGTTTTTCTTTACAGACTCTCCTGATTTAAGAAATAAACCTTGTTTAAGTCCTGCATTTGAGTCCTTCTCTTTCCACCATCCCTTCCCCTACCACAACAACTACTTTAGTACTTTTACTTATGTACAAAAAGTGAGTACTTCATCCACCACTGGTTTAATTTAAATGTAAAGAAAAAGCAAAACAAACTGTCCATCCTGCTCAAATGGACATAAACAGACAGATCGGTACCTCTGTGATAAACCCAGCCAGCTTCTCCATCTCTTTGGGTCCACTCAGCACTCCGTGCACCAGGATGACCGGCTTGTAGGCGGCGCAGCAGCAGGCACTCAGAACCAGAACGAGCAGAGTCTTCATGTTCGGTTTGTAGAAGCTTGTGAAGCTCCGCAGGTCGATGCTGATCTTTATAAACACACTATCACACTCGTACTTCCTGTTTTCTGAAGTGTGATTATCTTGGTTTGATGATCTTCTTTAAGGTCATATCAAGGTTTAAAAAAAGTTCACGAGTCATTCTTTTACTGGAAGTCACAGAAAAGCAGAAATTTAACAGAGAAATAATGAAATTTATCATTTAAAAATTCAAAAGAGGATGCTCAGTTTCCCTTTTAGACCTCTCTTCATTCAAAAATAGCAAGTGGGAGAGTGGGGTATTTCACATATCATAGGAGGGTGCCATTTTGCGCCATCGGCCCTTCTGACCATCACCAACCAATCGTACACATTATTCAGACTAGGCAATGTGGGTGAAGTGTCTTGCCCAGGGACCCAACGACACCACCGTCAGTGGTGGATGAAGTACTCACTTTTTGTTCTTAAGTAAAAGTACAAAAGTAATTGGTGTAAATTTTACTTTTAAAGTAAAAAGTAAAAGTATTCGACCATAATTCAAATGTTATTTGTTGTGCTATAGGGTGTCACCATGGTAACCAGGATAAATACTCTGCAGGGGTGTGACCCCCCCTCTCCCGTCTCTTTTCGTCCACTTCTTCTTCTTCTTCTTTCGGCTTTTCTCTTCAGGGGGCGCCACATCAAGTCAGTTTTTTCCATCTAACCCTATCTCCTGCATCCTCTTCAGTCACACCAACTATCTTCATGTCTTCCTTCACTGTATCCATGAACCTCCTCTTTGGTCTTCCTCTAGTCCTCTTTCCTGGTGGTTCCAGGAAAGACGCCTCTTTTCGTCCACAAAAGAAAGAAAAAAAAAAGGAAAGGGGACAAGTCAAGCTATCCTCTAGAAGGGCCAGTGAATGGGCTCCAAAATGGAGGAAAATGACACTTATTTTTTAAAATGTTTTTTGGGGGGGGCCCCCAGTAACCCTATACTGGCTTTGTCAATTACCTCACGCCCCCCCCTTTAAAAAATTCTAGATCCGCCCGTGCTCTGTGTAACGATGGCTCAACTTTTTATTTAGAAGTAAACACAACGATCAACGATCTTCTGACTTTTTTAATTTGTACTAGATTTGATGTTTGGTTTTTGAATGAATGGAAAATGTTTATTCTGGATTCTGATTGGTCCTTGATTCATGACTTCTTCTCCCGATCAACTGCACCTTTTGATTTTGGCGATGCAGCTTCAAGAAAAAACTGTGTATTTTTCAAATTCCTGAACGAAAATGTAACAAAAAATGTAAAACAAACTTTTAAAAAGTATCGAAGTAAAAGTACAGATATTTGTTCTAAAAATGTAGTGAAGTAAAAGTAAAAGTACCGGTCTTAAATTTTATTTAAGTAAAGTACAGATACACAATTTTTTTTACTTAAGTTC
Organism: Neostethus bicornis; assembly: GCA_902685375.1. Taxonomy (NCBI): domain Eukaryota; kingdom Metazoa; phylum Chordata; class Actinopteri; order Atheriniformes; family Phallostethidae; genus Neostethus; species Neostethus bicornis. Next base: position 10,377,204 of record LR738541.1, on the reverse strand, counting down.
CACCACTGCCCACCGTGGCACCTGTGGTTCCAGTGGTCTACCATCAGGGTACAGCCCAGGCCCAGCCTGCTTAGCTTCTGAGTTCTGACGGGATCAGACATCGACAGGCTGGTATGTTTTATTCTCAACAGAACACTGGGTCATGTAAGTCATTCCGGGAGGAGCTCGGTGTTGAGCCGCTCCTCCTCCAGGTCGAGGGAGCCAAATGGGGTGGTTCGGGCATCTGGTCAAGATGCTCCCCGAGCGCCTCGCGGGCGAGGTGTTTCGGGCACGTCCCACCGGGAGGAGACCAAGAGGCAGACCCCGGACCTGCTGGAGAGACTATGTCTCACAGCTGGCCGGGGGACGACTTGGGATCCTTCCGGGTGAGCTGGAGGATGCAGCCGGGGTGAGAGAAGCATAGGTTTACCGTCTGAGGCTGTTGCCCCTGCGACCCGACCCCGGAACAAGCGGAAGATGACGGAACGGAACGGTCTATTTCCTTCTTTCTGTGTGGGATCAATAAAGTAGTCCTGACTCTGATTCATCCGCCATGTTTGTAGTTCAGTAGTTGAAAAACGGAGATCAACCACATGTAACAGCTTTGTTTTTCAAAACAACTCATCGCTAACAGCAGGATACACCCTGAACAGGATACACACACACACACACTCATCAACACATACACTCATTCCTAGTGATCATAGCAGCCAATCAATCTAACATGTATGTTTTGGAGGACACCTGAGAAATTCCACACATATGCGGGGAGAGCATGCAAACTCCACACAGAGAGACCAAAGTTTCAAACCTCGTCCACACCTGGGCCACGAACTCCAACCTTCTTGGAGTGCAGCCACTGTGCTACCCACTGCGCCGCATTCACCCAGATGTTTTTGAAAAACAGCTGTTTTGTAAAAACAGCTACACAGATTTGATCAAAATCCTTTTAAAACACGTCGATGATCCGTGTTTCTGCTTTCCGCATGCTCCCCGCCTGATCCTGATCCGACACTCGGTTACACAAGGTTTACAATCCGTGTTGGCGACGATTCCACAGATTGAGAAGTTAAATGGGGGAGGGGATAGCTCAGTGGTAGAATGTTCGCCCTTGGACTGGAAGTTTGCCAGGTCGAATCCCACTGAGCTCATGTCCAGGTGTCCTTTGGGAAGACACCCAATCCCCCGTTTCTCCCACCATTGGTGCATTCCTGGCAGCCTGCTGCGGTGTGATGCAGCTCACAAATTTTCCCATTGAGTTTAAAAACAAGACAAAAAGCAAGAAATCTGACGCTTAAAAAACTTTATTTCTAAAGAAAATAATTCAAACAAAACTTTAATGAAAAGAAATGAAAGAAGAAAAAGGCTGTGATGCCAGAAGTCACCACTAGAAGCCAGTAGAGGCAGAATGTGTGTGTGTGTTCTGTTTTTTGGTTCTCCTGCTGGTTCCTCATGTGGTGTAACCATGGTAACTGTCGTCTTGGGTTCTGGTTCTTCTGCTGGTTCCTCATGTGATGTAACCATGGTAACCGTCGTCTTGGGTTCTGGTTCTTCTGCTGGTTCCTCATGTGATGTAACCATGGTAACCGTCGTCTTGGGTTCTGGTTCCTCATGTGATGTAACCATGGTAACCGTCGTCTTGGGTTCTGGTCCTCCTGCTGGTTCCTCATGTGGTGTAACCATGGTAACCGTCGTCTTGGGTTCTGGTTCTCCTGCTGGTTCCTCATGTGTGTGTGTGTGTGTGTGTGTGTGTGTGTGTGTTCTGGTTCTGGTTCCTCATGTGAGCCACTTCTCAATGCAGCTGGTAAAGACGGTGAGGTTAGAGTGCCAGAGTGTGTGCTCCACTCCTGCTTGAACACACACACTGATGTCTCCACGTGAGTCCAACGTCTTCAATCCGAACCAGTCCTCCTGGTAGTACTTACACACACAAGAGGGAAATGTTACACACCAATCCATCCATCCTGCATTCATCATTCAAGCCTCATCCATTCATCATAGATCATCATTCAAGCCTCCGTCATCCATTTAGTCATTGATCATCATTCATCATCTGTCGGAGCAGGCAGCCATTCGATTGGTTTGACATGGTCCCCCTCTCATCTGGAACACTCCTTCCCACCTATCTTCTCCTGTCTTGTTTTCCTTTGGAATATTTAATCCCTGATGTCCCTCACTTCCTGGCTGGATCATTCCTCTGCTGCACCCTGCTCCACTGCCCTGCAGTACTGCCTTCACGCAGCCATGATGGTCTCTCTCACGCAGCTCTGGTCCTCATCCTGCTGAACTCATACCTCTAGCTTCTGGTGCACCTTGCCTTCCTGCCGAGCTCTCCGTTCTGGTCCCTCATCGTCCTAACTGAGCTTCTACATCTGGTCCCTCATCGTCCTAACTGAGCTTCTACATCTGGTCCATCATCGTCCTAACTGAGCTCCTACGTCTGGTCCCTCATCGTCCTAACTAAGCTCCTACATCTGGTCCATCATCGTCCTAACTGAGCTCCTACGTCTGGTCCCTCATCGTCCTAACTAAGCTCCTACATCTGGTCCATCATCGTCCTAACTGAGCTCCTACGTCTGGTCCCTCATCGTCCTAACTGAGCTCCTACGTCTGGTCCATCATCGTCCTAACTGAGCTCCTACCTCTGGTCCCTCATCGTCCTAACTGAGCTCCTACGTCTGGTCCATCATCGTCCTAACTGAGCTCCTACGTCTGGTCCTTCATCGTCCTAACTGAGCTCCTACATCTGGTCCCTCATCGTCCTAACTGAGCTCCTACATCTGGTCCCTCATCGTCCTAACTGAGCTCCTACATCTGGTCCCTCATCGTCCTAACTGAGCTCCTACATCTGGTCCCTCATCGTCCTAACTGAGCTTCTACATCTGGTCCCTCATCGTCCTAACTGAGCTTCTACATCTGGTCCCTCATCGTCATAACTGAGCTCCTACATCTGGTCCCTCATCGTCCTAACTGAGCTCCTCCGTCTGGTCCCTCATCGTCCTAACTGAGCTCCTACGTCTGGTCCATCATCGTCCTAACTGAGCTCCTACATCTGGTCCCTCATCGTCCTAACTGAGCTCCTACATCTGGTCCCTCATCGTCCTAACTAAGCTCCTACATCTGGTCCCTCATCGTCCTAACTGAGCTCCTACATCTGGTCCCTCATCGTCCTAACTGAGCTCCTACATCTGGTCCCTCATCGTCCTAACTAAGCTCCTACATCTGGTCCCTCATCGTCCTAACTGAGCTCCTACGTCTGGTCCCTCATCGTCTTAACTGAGCTCCTACATCTGGTCCATCATCGTCCTAACTGAGCTCCTACATCTGGTCCATCATCGTCCTAACTGAGCTCCTACATCTGGTCCCTCATCGTCTTAACTGAGCTCCTACATCTGGTCCCTCATCGTCCTAACTGAGCTCCTACATCTGGTCCCTCATCGTCCTAACTGAGCTCCTACGTCTGGTCGCTCATCGTCCTAACTGAGCTCCTACATCTGGTCCATCATCGTCCTAACTGAGCTCCTACATCTGGTCCCTCATCATCCTAACTGAGCTCCTACATCTGGTCCCTCATCATCCTACCGAGCTCTATCCCTGCTGGTGTTGTTCCACCACAGTAAAGGATGTGAGTTGCTGTCAAGATGTGGAGCTTTTAGTGACAGTTTAATATCTTATTATGATTCACTGGAGCTGAAAAACATTGTTGCCACGGTAACCTGCATCCTGGCAGTCCTGACCAACCGCCACCTGTTCCACACACAGCTGTTCTACCAAGCTGTTGTTCCAACTCCTTCTGACCCAACCCCCTAGAAGCTGTTTAGGAGCTCTCTCTTGGGGTGTTTCAGGCACGCCCCACCAGGAGTAGACCAACAGGCAGACCCCGGACCTGCTGGAGAGACTATGTCTCACAGCTGGGCGGGTGAACGAGTCAGGATCCTCCCTGGTGAGCTGGTGGATGCAGTCAGGGGGAGAGACGCCTGGGCTTCACGTCTGAGGCTGGTACTCCACGACCCCGCCTCGGATAAGCGGAAGACGATGGATCAGAATCATCATTCATTCATCCACTGATAGTTTTTTACCTTTTGTTTCTTCATTTCCACAACTTCTTGATTTTCATTGAAAAATCCAAACAGGCTGCAGAGAAAGAAAAAGACAGACAGACAGACAGACAGACAGATAGACACACAGACAGACAGACAGATAGGCAGGCAGGCAGACAGACAGATAGACAGGCAGACAGACAGACACACAGACAGACAGACAGATAGACAGACAGACAGACAGGCAGACAGACAGACAGACAGACAGATAGACACACAGACAGACAGACAGATAGACAGACAGACAGACAGGCAGACAGACAGACAGACAGACAGATAGACACACAGACAGACAGACAGATAGGCAGGCAGGCAGACAGACAGATAGACAGGCAGACAGACAGACACACAGACAGACAGATAGACACACAGACAGACAGACAGGCAGTTTAAAGTTTAAATCATAGAATCTAATTTATTAATGATTCGTTATGACTTTAGTTTAATTATTAAATCTATTTGATTCATTTTATTATTTTATGTTTTGATGCTGCAGAAAAAAAAAGAAACAACAAAGAACTTAACGGTCCCTGCTTTGGTCAGACCTGGACTGCCAAGGAGTGATGACACCATCATCCGGTCCTCCAATCAGAACCAGTTTCCTGATCTTAAGGAAGTTCCTCCTCCATGCTGTGTAGAGAGAACAGTGAGAGGGGTACACATGTTAGCTCAGTGTGTTCTGGTGGTCCCGCTGCACAGGATGAACCCTTACCGATGGTGTTCCTATGGCGATACTCTCCGTTCAGCAGCGGCAGGAAGTTATTTTTGTGTCTGTAGGATTCAAAGTGAAGCGGGTCTGCAGAGAAACAGAACTGGATTAAAACAGATCTCATTACCCAAGAACTACAAACGACTGAACCTGAGCAACTTAATCTCCATCCTGCCCCAAACCACGCCTCTATGACTCCATATATGGATCATGCAAATCTTCTTCGTCTTCTTTCTGTATCTCCCTTCAGGGGGCGCCACATCAAGTTAGTTTCTTCCATCTAACCCTATCTGCTGCATCCTCTTCAGTCACACCAACTATCTTCATGTCTTCCTTCATTGTATCCATGAACCTCCTCTTTGGTCTTCCTCTAGTCCTCTTTCCTGGTGGTTCCAAACCCAGCATCCTTCTTCTGATGTACTCTCTCTCTCTCCTCTGCACATGTCCAAACCATCTCAGTCTGACCTCTCTGACTTTAAAACCTCTAACATGTGCTGTTCCTCTGATCCTGTCCATCCTGGTCACTCCCAGAGAGATCCTCAGCATCTTCATCTCTGACACAAACATCTCTACTTCCTGTCTTTTCTTCAGTGACAGGGTCTCTAGACCAATCATCATGGCCGCTCTCACCACACTGTCTCTAGACCAATCAGCATGGCCGTTCTCACCACACTGTCTCTAGACCAATCATCATGGCCGCTCTCACCACACTGTCTCTAGACCAATCAGCATGGCCGCTCTCACCACACTGTCTCTAGACCAATCAGCATGGCCGCTCTCACCACACTGTCTCTAGACCAATCAGCATGGCCGCTCTCACCACACTGTCTCTAGACCAATCAGCATGGCCGCTCTCATCACACTGTCTCTAGACCAATCAGCATGGCCGCTCTCACCACACTGTCTCTAGACCAATCAGCATGGCCGCTCTCACCACACTGTCTCTAGACCAATCAGCATGGCCGCTCTCACTACACTGTCTCTAGACCAATCAGCATGGCCGCTCTCACCACACTGTCTTTAGACCAATCAGCATGGCCGCTCTCACCACACTGTCTCTAGACCAATCAGCATGGCCGCTCTCACCACACTGTCTCTAGACCAATCAGCATGGCCGCTCTCACCACACTGTCTCTAGACCAATCAGCATGGCCGCTCTCACCACACTGTCTTTAGACCAATCAGCATGGCCGCTCTCACCACACTGTCTCTAGACCAATCAGCATGGCCGCTCTCACTACACTGTCTCTAGACCAATCAGCATGGCCGCTCTCACCACACTGTCTCTAGACCAATCAGCATGGCCGCTCTCACTACACTGTCTCTAGACCAATCAGCATGGCCGCTCTCACCACACTGTCTTTAGACCAATCAGCATGGCCGCTCGCACCACACTGTCTCTAGACCAATCAGCATGGCCGCTCTCACCACACTGTCTCTAGACCAATCAGCATGGCCGCTCTCACCACACTGTCTCTAGATCAATCAGCATGGCCGCTCGCACCACACTGTCTCTAGACCAATCAGCATGGCCGCTCTCACCACACTGTCTCTAGACCAATCAGCATGGCCGCTCTCACCACACTGTCTCTAGACCAATCAGCATGGCCGCTCTCACCACGGTTTTGTACACTTTCCCTTTCATTTGATCTGAAACTCTTCTATCACACATCACACACAGCTACATGGAACAAGGTGGAATAACCGCCTGTAGAACACTGGACATTTACAGTTGTTCTGCACTGAGCAGAAAGCGGGTTACTGTGGTGGTGTTTGACATCAACAAACCAACTCCTCTACTTGACGCAGGACTGTCCCTTTTCCAGGCGAGGACCATGGTCTCTGATTTAGACCCGCTGGACTTCCATCCAGAATTAATTTTCAATCTAACTGGTTCTATATAAACTAACCTGAGTTTGTCCAACCGCTAAGAAAGATGAAGATGCTGAGGCAGCACGGTGGCCTCACAGCAACAAGGTCATGGGTTCAAATCCCTTGAGTGGGTGAGGTTTGAAACACTAGCCTTTCTATGTGGAGTTTGCACGTTCTCTCCATTTGTGCCATTGTTGTTTTTGGCAGCCATCTAAGTTTTCGTTTTAGTCTTCGCCTTTGGAACGAAAATTAATTAAGTTTTAGTCACATTTTCATCAACGAAAACCCAAAAGAGTTTTTGTCTAGTTTTAGTGTAAAAAAAAAATTCTTACTTTAACAATCGTGTCTTTATTACTGAGAATGATGCAGGTTATTTGTTAAAAAAAAAAAAAAACTCTGCCGAGCTTTAACTTGCCCAAAACAGCGAACATTTTAAAACAACGTACCGTAATTTCACGGCTATAATGCTCATATAAAAGTCTTAGATTTTCTTCAAAATGAGCGGTGCGCCCTTTCGTGCGGTGCGCCTTGTGTGTGAGAAAAGGTGGACCTAAAAGAAAACGCGGTGCCCGCGAGGCGGACCGGAAAGAAAAGGCATGAGAACGTTAAAGAGTGAAGTGTGAGCGGCGTGGGAGCGATGGATGACCGAAGGGTGGAAGGCAGCGCCAGGCGAGTTACGCTACAGTTTGCCAATGGATTGTAGATGCTTGGACTAACGTGTCTGCTGGTACTGTTATCCCAGCTTTCTAAAAGCTGGTATCCTTTCTGAGGAGCCGCACAGTACAGACAGTGACTTTGACAGCGAGGAGTAAAGTGGACCTGCTCTGAAACAGAGGATGAGGACTTTGATGGATTTGAATAAAGACTATTACCGGTAATGTGTTTGTTTAGTATCGTTACTACTTAAATAAAGTACAACCAAACTCAGTTTTGCTCCCGATCTATTTTTTAATACACACATTTGCATGCTTGTGTGTGTGTTGTTGTAAGGTGGTGTGTGACTGAGACTGAGCCTTTTCGTACGGTGCGCCTAATGGTCGTGAAATTACGGTAAAATAAATATAAATTTTTCAGTGAGTGAGGAACGTTGTAACTTATTAATACTTAAAAATGACACCTCTTAATAACCCTGTAAACAAAGTAAACATTGTACTGTGTCTTTAAATCAAGCGTTAGCATTAGCTTGAAGTTAGTATGCCGTTTCCACCAAACATGTGTAAAACTTTAAGTTTCTGGCCACCAAGCCTCTTTGTTGCTGCTGCCGCCACGGTGTGTTACTTCCTCGTAGTTGCAGGTGTGTTGTGTAGACGGTGTGAACGTGCTGCATAGTGTGTGTGCCCTGCCCTTTTTGTTTTCGTAGACAGAAACGAGAAAATCTGATGCTCATTTTGTTGCATTTTTGTCTCGTCAACAGAAACTAGCAAACGTCTCGTCACATTTTCGTCACCAAAAAGTCGCATTTATTTTGTTATCGTTACGTCATAAAAACAATGTTTTGTCAACAAAATCATTTTGTTGTCGTTGCCGTTATCATTGACAAAAACAACACTGGTTTATGCGTGGGTTTCCTCCAAGTACTCCGGTTTTCTCCCACCCTCCATAAACGAGCGTGTTAGATGGAGGCCCCCTCGAAAACCAGATCGTGTCTCATCCCCTTGTCGCATCTCAAGGAATGGCTGACGCCTCGAGAGTTTTATCATAGGGAGGAAAGTTTCCTCTGAGTGAGAGCCCAGCCGCCCTGCGGAAGAAGCTCATTTCGGCCGCTTGTACCCGTGATCTCATTCTTTCGGTTACCACCACCGTCGTGGTAAAGAGAGAGCTGAGCCGAAAAGCAAAGCTCTCGATTTACAAGTCGATCTACGTTGCTACCCTCACCATGGTAACCAGGATCTACGTTCCTACCCTCACCATGGTAACCAGGATCTATGTTTCTACCCTCACCATGGTAACCAGGATCTACGTTGCTACCCTCACCATGGTAACCAGGATCTATGTTCCTACCCTCACCATGGTAACCAGGATCTACGTTCCTACCCTCACCATGGTAACCAGGATCTACATTCCTACCCTCACCATGGTAACCAGGATCTATGTTTCTACCCTCACCATGGTAACCAGGATCTACATTCCCACCCTCACCTATGGTAACCAGCTGTGGGTGGTGACCGAAAGAATGAGATCGCGGGTATAAGCGGCTGAAATGAGCTTCCTCCGCAGGGTGGCTGGGCTCTCACTCAGAGATCGGGTGAGGAGCTCTGCCATCTGGGAGGAGCTCGGTGTCGAGCCGCTCCTCCTCCAGGTCGAGAGGAGCCAGATGGGGTGGTTCGGGCATCTGGTCAGGATGCCCCCCGAGCGCTTCGCGGGCGAGGCGTTTCGGGCACGTCCCACCGGGAGGACACCAAGGGGGTAGACCCCGGACCTGCTGGAGAGACTATGTCTCACAGCTGGCCGGGGAACGACTTGGGATCCTTCCGGTTGAGCTAGAGGATGCCGCCAGGGTGAGAGAGGCCTGGGCTGCCGCTTGAGGCTGTTGCCCCCGCGACCCGACCCCAGAACAGGCGGAAGATGACGGAACGGAACGAAAAGTTTCCTCCCAGGCGGATCAGGACCAAACCATTCCCTGAGGGGTGGGTGGGTTCAGTTTAGTTATTTGTAAACAAACTGGTAACACTTCTACAATGTCATGATTGTAGAAAACCTACAGGAACCACAATGAGACTGGTTCTGGTTCTGGTTGGTTCTCTCACCTTTCCAGTAGTTGCAGATGGAGATTTTCTGTCCAAGCTGGTTGTAACAGAACAGGTAAACATTATTCTTCAGAGCCGAAGGGAAAAAACTTTTCAGGTAGCTGGTTTCTGTGGAAACAGATTATTTTACTCCTTCCGTTCATCCTCCATCCGTCCAAGCAGCCAGGGATCATACCTCCGTACTGTCCGGAAAGAGGGGAGGACAGACCGATGAAGGTGTGGACCTTGTGATGGTGCATGGTGGCCAGAACCCCTCTGCAGATCACCCCACCTTCACCCAAAACAGAAGAAATCATGAGTTAAATGTTTAAAGATGCTTCTTCTCTGGATTCCATGGTAACAGAAGTAGATGTCATGATCACTCCTCCCTCCTAATCCAACCTTAATTCAGCACACCTGGTCCCAGATTTCTCTCTCCCTGACGTCTGCACCTGTGGCTTGTCTTTCCCCTTATTATTTAACCCCTGATGTCCATCACGGTTCACCTCTCCTGCTGCAGCCGTGATGTCCCTCCACGTCTGGTCCCTCAGCCTCATGTTTCCCCTTCGCTGGCTTCTCTTTCTGGTCCTGCCAAGCCTGCGTAGGATGAATACAAGGCTTCCCAGGATGCATACAAGCCTACACTGGATGTGTATAAGCCTGTTGAGGTTGGCTCCCAGGCTTCACATGCCTACCAGTTTTCGCTAACCCCAGATTAACTGCGATCAACTGGCCAAAACTTGCTTTGCTTCTGGGTCCCATTTGGGTCCTCGTCCTTCCACTTCACAACAGAACGACCCGACAACAAATCGACCCGAAAGTCTGACTTCTGTGAAATGTGATCCTGTGTCCTGAACGAGTTTGGATCGCTGCAGAGCTCCCTGCCCGGGAGGATCGCTCCATAAGCCCCTGCTACACCGGGCTGCGTCGAGCCCCTTTGGGCCGTGCTGAGCCCTGCCACGTCAAGTCAAGCCATGCCGCAAGATTTTTGACCACCCAGAGGTGGTCGTTGAGGAGTGGATACTGTCATGATCCCCTCTTCTGCAGCTAGAGGGAGCCATGGACGTTTCCCATTCATCTGATCAGGTTCACCTGAGGATGATTCCTGATTCCACTCACCTGTGCACCCTGCCATCTATTTAAGGGGAATCACCCCGGACTTCCCTGTTGGGTCTAACAATCCCTTCCAGCCAGGTCACCCTGGTTACCTGACCATTATGCCATGTCACTGAAACTTTGTTTTTTGTACCACAGTAATTATGTCCGTGAAGTCCCTCATTCATCCAGGAGTGATCCATAGTGGAAAAAGTTTAAAAAAAGTCTTCTGGACAGTTTAATTCTTCAACGAGACGTTTCGACTTCCATCTGGAAATCATTTTCAATCTGAATGAAATGGACTGAAAACTGGATCTATTTATACTAACCTGAGTAAAAGATAAAAAAATAGTAAGAAGGGCTCGTCCAATGAGCCTGTGTTACCTATGATGGCCGTGAATGGCTCCTATTGTAGCCACAGACCAGTAAACGACCCCTATTATAAAAATGCTAAAAGCCTAGTGAATAGAAATTCCTGCTAACGAGAGGCGTGAAACTGGGTCACGAGGTGTCATCTTTAGTCCATGGCTTAAAAGGCTGCTGTAAATACCAGGCAGAATGTATCTAACGCCTCCACTCCGATTCAGAGAGGGATTCTCTTTCATCACAAAGATGGCTTCCTTCACCCCTCTTTCAAACCATCCTTTCTCTCTACTTAGAATCTTCACCTCACTGTCCTCAAAAGTGTGTTTGGTGGATTTAAGATGCAGATGTACAGCACTCCACAAAAGACTTTACCAACACAGAAGAGAAGCCTCTAGTGGTCCACAGTCTGCCGTACATCTGCATCTTAAATCCACTAAACACACTTTTGAGGACAGTGAGGTGAAGATTCTAAGTAGAGAGAAAGGATCCTTTCCACAGTAATTATGAACTGCCAACTTCCAAATAAACCCTGTTTTCTGTCCTTCTCTTTCTAGGTGCACCCCTCCACCTGCACTCCTCTTTATGACAGCAGCAGAGTGACCCTGGAAGCAGGTCCTTGTTCTGACCTTGTGAGAAGCAGATCAGATGAACCCCATCAGGATACTCCTCCATGATGTCCATGATGCTTTTCCGGAAGCCTTTCACCTGCTGCCACATGGAGGTCAGACTGTCCTCGTAGTTGAACAAACCGATCCGAAACACTTTGGTTCCAGGATGATACTGAATCACAGAAATTAAACAATAAAAATCAGTCAGTCACCTTCTTAACCACCTGTCCAGGGCGTCTCGGGCGTCTTCAGAAGTTCGTGGGATCAAATCACACTGAGCTCATGTGTAAATGTCCGTGGAGAGGACACATAACCACCCGTTTCTACCACCATCGGTGCCATTGAAATGCAGCACACAAATTTCCCGGTGAGGGAACAAAAAAGTACCGTATTTTCACGACCACAGGGCGCACTGTATTAAAAGGCGGAGTCCAAATTTTGCGTGCTCTGTATTTAACACACATATAAGGTGCACCTGATGATAGGGCGCGGGTTTTATATACATATCCTCTACTACGTAAGTCCACCTTACAACAACACACACACACGTGCGCATTTAAAAATAGATCGGGAGTAAAACTGAGTTTGGTTGGTTTTATTTAAATATTAGTTACAGTCGTCATAAAGTCATTTATCAAATCCATCAAAGTCCTCATCCTCTGTTTCAGAATCTAACAGCTGCTCTAAATCCAACCTCGCAGGTTCACTTTCCACGCTGTCAGAGTCACTTTCTGAACCGTGCAGCTCCTCGGAAATAATGCCTGCTTTTGGGAAAGCTCGGACAACAGTGCCAGCAGACACGTTAGCCCAAGCATCTACAATCCACTGGCAAACTGTGGCGTAACTCGCCCGGTGCTGTTGATCGCCATCAGTTTAAACTGAGCTTCATAAGCGTGTCTCTTTTCTATTTTCAGTGTTGTTAAAACAGCAATGTTCTGCATAAAGAACACACCTGTTCTTTTAGACATAATCCACACACACACTTCACCCTTTAACATTCTCATGTTCTCAACTGTGTCCGCCTGATGGTTCTCTAATACGTCCACCAATCACAAATCAGATAGGGCGCTCCGTTCATTTTGAAGAAAATTTGAGACTTTTAGGTGCGCCTTATGGTCGTGAAATTACGGTATTTATTATTAGTAGAACTTTGGTTTTAGAGATTCTGAGTTTTAGTAAATTCCAAAGGAAGCAGGACTCACCCTCTTCTCCTAACACCCTTCTCTCAGACAGAATCATGCTCACATGAACAGAAACAGACAGATCGGTACCTCTCTGATGAACCAAGACAGATTCTCCATCTCTTTGGGTCCACTCAGCACTCCGTGTACCAGGATGACCGGCCTGTAGGCGGCGCAGCAGTAGGCACTCAGAACCAGAACGAGCAGAGTCTTCATGTTGGGTTTGTGGAAGCTTGTGAAGCTCCGCAGGTCGATGCTGATCTTTATAAACACCCCATCACACTCGTTTGTCCTGTCTTCTGAAGTTTGACTATCTTGGTTTGACGATCTTTTTTAAGGTCACATCAAGGTGTAAAAAAACATTAGACTTGTTCTTTTTTAGGAATTCCCAGAAAAGCAGAATTTAACAGAGATCTTATCTTTTAAATTTAAAAGAGGCTGCTCAGGGGCCTCCGTAGACCTCTCTCCATACAGGGAGAGCAAGTGGAACGGGGGGAGTGTTTCAAATATCTTGGATTTCAAATGGACACCCGCCTGTCCTTCAGGACACACTCAGACTTCCCAAACTCCAAAACCTCACAACACCTTCACCTGCTCAAAAAACTCAAACATTTTAATGTCATTAAAAACATTCTAATCATGGTTTACCATCATTAATACAATCCATCCTCTCATAGGTGAGACAGAGGAGTTCAGTGTGGGGGTGGGACTGTTGCTATGGTGATGGACAGGCTGACAGACGAGGTCAGACAGGAATCCCCATGGACAATGATGTTTGCAAATGACATTGTGATCTGTAGTGAGAGGAGGGTACAGGGTGGAGGAAAATCTGGAGAGGTGGAGGTTTGAAGATTAGTCAGAGTAAAACAGAGTACATGTGTGTGAATGAGAGGGATCCAAATGGAAAAGTGAGGTTACAGGGAGAAGAGATAAAGAAGGTGGAAGATTTTAAGTATCTAGGATCAACAGTCCAGAGCAATGGAGAGTGTGGAAAAGAGGTGAAGAAGCATGTGCAGGCAGGCTGGAACGGGTGGAGAAAAGTATCAGGTGTGATGTGTGATAGAATAGTTTCAGATAAAATGAAAAGAAAAGTGTAGAAAACCGTGGTGAGAGCAGCCATGCTGATTGGTCTAGAGACAGTGTGGTGAGAGCGGCCATGCTGATTGGTCTAGAGACAGTGTGGTGAGAGCGGGCATGCTGATTGGTCTAGAGACAGTGTGGTGAGAGCGGCCGTCCTGATTGGTCTAGAGACAGTGTGGTGAGAGCGGCCATGCTGATTGGTCTAGAGACAGTGTGGTGAGAGCGGCCATCCTGATTGGTCTAGAGACAGTGTGGTGAGAGCGGCCATGCTGATTGGTCTAGAGACAGTGTGGTGAGAGCGGCCATGCTGATTGGTCTAGAGACAGTGTGGTGAGAGCGGCCATGCTGATTGGTCTAGAGACAGTGTGGTGAGAGCGGCCATGCTGATTGGTCTAGAGACAGTGTGGTGAGAGCGGCCATCCTGATTGGTCTAGAGACGGTGTGGTGAGAGCGGCCGTGCTGATTGGTCTACAGACAGTGTGGTGAGAGCGGCCATGCTGATTGGTCTAGAGACAGCGTGGTGAGAGCGGCCATGCTGATTGGTCTAGAGACAGTGTGGTGAGAGCGGCCATGCTGATTGGTCTAGAGACAGCGTGGTGAGAGCAGCCATGCTGATTGGTCTAGAGACAGTGTCACTGAGGAAAAGACAGGAAACAGAGATGTTTGTAGCAGAGATGAAGATGCTGAGGATCTTTCTGGGAGTGACCAGGATGGACAGGATCAGAGGAACAGCACATGTTAGAGGTTTTAAAGTCAGAGAGGTCTGACTGAGATGGTTTGGACATGTGCAGAGGAGAGAGAGAGAGTACATCAGAAGAAGGATGCTGGGTTTGGAACCACCAGGAAAGAGGACTAGAGGAAGACCAAAGAGGAGGTTCATGGATACAGTGAAGGAAGACATGAAGATAGTTGGTGTGACTGAAGAGGATGCAGGAGATAGGGTTAGATGGAAAAACTGACTTAATGTGGCGCCTCCTGGAGGGTAATGATGGAAGGAGAAGAAGAAGATCCTCACTTCCTCGTACGGCTTCTTCTCAAGCAGAAAACAAAACTCTCAGAAATGACTGATCAAGCTGGGAAATTATTGGTTGACCCTTCTGTATGAACGTGCTGTGACCAGGAACAACACCCTGATCAGAGAAGATCCCTCATACCTTCTCCATCACTCCTTTACCCTTCTCCCTCCAGGCCGGCAGAGTGAAGCCTGTTTTCCCTTCAGGTTTTTGGTCATACCTTCCATTCCAGCCAGGACTTCCTGTCTGCCTGACCAGGATCAACATGTAGAACAATAACTCACTGGTATTCCACTGAGTGGCGGCGCAGTGGGTAAGCACAGTGGCCTCATAGAAGGCCACTGTGGTCAAGAAGGTCACGAGTTCGAGTCCCGGGTGGCGACGAGGCTTGGAACACTGTCTTTTCTGTGTGGAGTTTGCATGTTCTCTCCGTGTTTGTGTGGGTTTCCTCCGGGTACTCCGCTCTCTTCGTACCCTCCAAAAACATGCATGCTATGTTGATTGGCCAGTGCCAAATTTCCCCTAGGAATGAGTGTGTGTGTGGTTGTATGTGTGTGGCCCCGCGGCAGACTGGCAACCACACCGAACATGTTGCCAGTCTGTCACGGCGCCACACACACACACACACACACACACACATACAACCATCCACACCCTGATGATGATGATGAGGTCATCATGATGGAAAAACTTTGAAATAAGTCAGAATTAAATGGATTCATGAGTGTTTCTCCCACACATGCTGCCAACTGTGTGTGTGTGTGTGTGTCTGAAAACATGTTTCTTCATGTTTCTGAATAAAGGATGTTTCAGCATGACGATGAAGAGGAACCTCAGAGTTCCTCGTTTCATCAGAACAACCCTCTTGACATTCTAGGGATGTCTCATGTTTACTGAGAATCATTTGTCACCTTCTTAACCGTCTACGGACGGGGTGTCAAAGTCCGGTCCTTGACGGCCGGTGTACTGAGGGGGTTCCATGTGTTCGTACCCGGTCCTCGATGGCCGGTGTACTGAGGGGTGTGTACTGAGGTCCATGTGTTCCATGTGTACTGAGGAGTCCCCCGTGTTTCCATCAGCATGAAGAACATCTACTCATCCCCGTTCTGGACATCTCCGGGCTGAGGAGTCCCCCGTGTTTCCATCAGGATGAAGAACATCTATTGACTTCTTTAGATATTTAGCTGTAGATTAGAATAAGCTAATATTTAAACAATAATCTTTGACACATTGTTTGCTCGTCCCGGGGGAGGGATCTCTCTTTCATGTGGATCCCCATGAGGTTTCTTATTTTTTCCCCACTGATGGGTTTTTTAGGAGTTTTTCCTCACCGAGAAGGAGAGTCTAAGTGCATAAATGTGTTAGTCTTCTTTAGTTAGCATTTGTTAGTTATTTTTCTTGTTGTGTATCTGTGTTAATACATTCCTCTTTTTCTTGTGAAGCCCATTGAGACGGACATTCTGTGATTTTGGGCTAAAAAATAAAATTGAAAATTGAATTGAATTGAATTGTTCTTACATCCACACACCTGATCCAGGTGGATCAGGTTAACGAGTCACTGGGTTAAATTTTTTTGGCTGTAGATTTCACTTTGTGTCCATCAGCTGATGAAACAGGAAAACCTTCAGGATGCCAGCCCTCGAGGACCGGAGTTTAACACCCTTACCGTAAGGGATAGAATTCAGAGAAAACCCACACATAAACAGAGGGAGAACATGCAAACTACACACAGAAAGAACAGTGTTCCAAGCCTCATCCCACCCGGGACTCAAACCCACGACACTCTTGCAGCCCCAGAAATATTTGTCAGTCACCTTCTTATCCGTCTATCCCTTACAGGGTTGCGGGGGTGGACCGGGGGGATAGGGGGGTACACCCCCAAACAGGTCGCCAGTCTGTCATCGGGTCACACACACACAACATTACACACACGCTCATTCCTAGGGGCCAATCAACATGACATGCACATTTTTGGAGGGTGCGAGGAAACCGGAGTAAACCCATGCAGACATGGAGAGAAAATGCAAACTCTACACAGAAAGGCAGTTCTCCACACCTCGTCCCTACCCGGGACTTGAACCCCTGACCTTCTTGCTGTGTGCCACTGTGCTACCCAGAATTATTTGTGGTAAAGTTTGTTTATTTATCAGGACCCCCATTAGCTTCCATCATGGTGGTCGCTCGTCTTCCTGAGGTTCAATTTAAAATTACAAACGCTGCATCGTGTTTGTAACCTGAGCCGTAAACACCATGGTACCGACCCAACCTGGCTCACCTACACGGGGAGAACATGCAAACTACACACAGAAAGAAATGTTCTCTGTGTATTCGTGGGTTTTCTCCCACCCTCAGGACACATACATGTCAGATTGATTGGCTCATGGGTTAATGAGTGTGTGTGTGTGTGTGTGTGTGTGTGTGTGCGTGCGTGCGTGCGTGCGTGCGTGTACGTGTGTAAATTAATAAATAATTTAAATTTGATTAAATTTCTATCTAGAATCATGTGTATTTTTTGTAGTTCCTGGCATGGCCACTAGAGGCAACAGAGCGCATGCGCTTTTCTTTCAATGTGACGTATTTCCGGTTCAACGTTTAGCAGCGTTAACATGAAAACATGCTAAGCTAAGTCAGCAAAACATCATGTTTAAGCTTAAATTGACTATTTTCTTTTATTTTTAGTTATAAAAACTCAAGAGGATTAAGATTAAAAATATGCGGATGAATTAAAATCGTTTCAAACTTAAACTGAGACGGAATTTAAGTTTTTTTTGGCAGAATTTTTTTTTCATCACAGACAGTAAGTTTTATTTCAAATTATAAAACACAATAAATATTAGATTTTATTAGAAAAATATTAAATTTTATCCTGTAAATTATTTTAATTTGATTATTCAAATTAAAAATGGATGAAACGGTGATTTAAAAACTTGTAAAAAAAAATGAATTAAAAAATGTATTTATATGTACATTTTAATTTTAAAAAATAATTCAGTTTGGTTTTTTTTGTTTGTTTGTTTGGTTTTGTTTTTTTGTTTTTTTTTTTACAAATTTTTTGTGGAGAAAATTTTTTAAAAATTAGAAAAAAGTAAAAAGTTTAATTTTTTTTAAAAATAATTAAAAAAATTAAATATTAAAACATTATAGATTTTATGAGAAAAATAACATAAAATCCATTTTTTTCTTCACCAAGAGGGATGGAGGCAGCATCCTAATTATTTTGGACGCTGCACAGATCGATTCTAATTTATATCTCTACTAAAATTCTGATACATTCCAAAGTATCAATAATTAGCTTCAGTTTACAAACAATTTTTTATATTCAATACTTTTTAAACCTTTTATTTTTCTTTTTAGTTGCTGATTATAAACAAACAGACTCCGCCCCTTTAATCCCTCCCAGGCGTCATGGCGGCTCTGGAGCAGTGGGTGAACGACCGTCTGCACGACATCCTGGGACTGAGCGATCGTTACGTTTCTCAGTTCATGATCGGCGTGGCTCGAAAGTCGTCCAGCGCCGACGACTTCGTTGGACGATTGGCGCAGACGGGGACGATCGACATCGACCAGAACGTCGCTGCTTTCGCTAAGGAGCTTTTCGAGAAGGTGTCACACACACAGATCCCCGCCCTTCACATCTCTCTGCTCTCTAACCCCGACCCTTTTTTGCCCCGGTCAGGTTCCTCGTAAGGAGGTGGTGGAGAAGCCGTCTCGTCTGATGGAGCGACAGGCCATAGAGATGGAGCAGAAGAACCGTACCTACACGCTGCTGGAGGACAGCGACAGCGACGTGGACACGACGAGCGGCGGGAGACAGAAAGCAGCCAAGAAAAAGAAGAAAGAGAAAGGAGGAGGGAGGAAAAACTTCAGGAGGAAAAAAACCAACGAAAGTTCCAGCGAAGACGAGCAGGCGGACAGGTGAGAGGGGACGGGTCACCATGGTTACCTACCAATCAGAGTGAAGACAAGCAGCCGGACAGGTGAGAGGGGGGAGGCGTTACCATGGTTACCTACAAATCAGAGTGAAGACAAGCAGCCGGACTGTTGAGAGGGGAAGGGTTACCGTGGTTACCTACCAATCAGAGTGAAGACGAGCAGCCGACTGATGACAGGGGGAGGGGTTACCATGGTTACCTACCAATCAGAGTGAAGACGAGCAGCCGGACAGGTGAGAGGGAGGAGGGGTTACCATGGTTACCTACCAATCAGAGTGAAGACGAGCAGCCGGATAGGGACAGGGGAGGGGTTACCATGGTTACCTACCAGTCAGAGTGAAGACAGGCAGCCGGACAGGTGAGAGGGGGAGGAGTTAACATGGTTACCTACCAATCAGAGGGAAGACGAGCAGCCAGACTCGTGAGAGGGGGAGGGGTTACTATGGTTACCTACCAATCAGAGTGAAGACAAGCAGCCGGACTGATGACGGGGGGGGGTTACCATGGTTACCTACCAATCAGAGTAAAGACGAGCAGCCGGACAGGTGAGAGAGGGGGAGGGGTTACCATGGTTACCTACCAATCAGAGTGAAGATGAGCAGCCGGACAGGTGAGAGGGGGGAGGAGTTAACATGGTTAACTACCAATCAGACGGAAGACGAGCAGCCAGACTCGTGAGAGGGGGAGGGGTTACAATGGTTAACTACCAATCAGAGTGAAGACAAGCAGCCGGACAGGTGAGAGGGGGAGGGGTTACCATGGTTACCTAACAATCAGAGTAAAGACAGGCAGCTTGACAGGAGAGAGGAGGGGTTACCATGGTTACCTACCAATCAGAGTGAAGGCAAGCAGCCGGACAGGTGAGAGGGGGGGGGTTACCATGGTTACCTACCAGTCAGAGTGAAGACGAGCAGGCAGACAGGTGAGAGGGGTTACCATGGTTACCTACCAATCAGAGTGAAGACAAGAAGCCGGACTGTTGACAGGGGGAGGGGTTACCATGGTTACCTACCAATCAGAGTGAAGACGAGCAGCCGGACAGGTGAGAGGGAGGAGGGGTTACCATGGTTACCTACCAATCAGAGTGAAGACGAGCAGCCGGATAGGGACAGGGGAGGGGTTACCATAGTTACCTACCAGTCAGAGTGAAGACAGGCAGCCGGACAGGTGAGAGGGGGAGGAGTTAACATGGTTACCTACCAATCAGAGTGAAGACAAGCAGCCGGATAGGGAAGAGGGGGAGGGGTTACCATGGTTACCTACAAATCACAGTGAAGACGACCAGCTGGACAGGAGAGAGGAGGGGTTACCATGGTTACCTACCAATCAGAGTGTAGACAGGCAGCCGGACAGGTGAGAGGGGGAGGGGTTACCATGGTTACCTACCAATCAGAGTGTAGACAGGCAGCCGGACAGGTGAGAGGGGGAGAGGTTACCATGGTTACCTACCAATCAGAGTGAAGACGAGCAGGCAGACAGGTGAGAGGGGGAGGGGTTACCGTGGTTACCTACCAATCAGAGTGAAGACGAGCAGCCGGACAGGGAGACGGGAGGGGTTACCATGGTTACGTGGTTGTTTACAATGAGGGTCGATGTGTTACAGACGGGGAGCGACGGACCCCGTGTCTGTGAAGAAAGAGGATGAAGAAGAGGAGTGGGAAAAAGAGGAACGAGAGCGACTGCTGGACATCGAGGAGCGAGACGCCTTCGCTCAACGAGTCCGAGAGAAAGACAAAGAAAAAACACGAAACATCGCCGAGAGAACGGACAAAAAGGTCGGCAGGAAAAAAAAATCTTCCTGTTTGTCACGAACAGAAAAACTGAAAGTTGTGTTGTGATTTTCAGGCGTACGAAGAGGCCCAAAAACGACTGAAGATGGCAGAAGATGATCAGAACAACATGGTGAGGCAGGATTGATCGGGTTCCACTGATCCAGAGTGGATCAGCCTTCGTTACAACGTTATTTTTTTTCTTCTTTCAGCTTCCGGAGCTTCGTAAACGTTCCCGTTGGGAATACCTGAAGAAACGAGAGGCGGAGAAGCTGGAAGACCTGGAGGCGGAGATCATCGACGACGAGTACCTGTTCGCCTCCGAGGAGCTGACGGAGAGAGAGAGGAAAGACCTGGACTACAAACGAACCCTGAGGGACCTCGCTAAGGAGTACAAGAAGGCCGGGGCCAAAGAGCAGGAGGAGCGGAGGAACCGCTACTACATGCCGGAGGAGAAGAGGAGTAAAGTAAGAGACACGCCCACACGCTGCGTATCGATACACACCTCCGCTTATTGCCATCACATCATAGGATTAGTTTTAAAGGGAGTTTCTTAACCCAGCGTGCCACCGTGAGAGACAGGATGCACCCACTGTGTTTTTTCTTTTCTCAGAAACGTGAAAGTCTGACGCCCATTTCGTTACGTTTTCGTCTCGTCAACAGAAACTTGCAAACGTCTCGACACATTTTCATCACCAAAAAGTCGCATTTATTTTGTTATCTTTACGTCATCGTCATGAAAAAAAGCTTTTTTTAGCTTTTATTATTTATTTTAAAAAAAACATTTTTTTTTTCAGGCTGGTCTTATTTTGTTTTTCTGCTACATCTTTAGACCGGTCCAGCGCAGAAAAAGTTGGGGACCACTGCTGGAGTGGATGCGCAATTAATTACACTAAAAAACAAACAAACCCAACATGTTCCACAGGATCACACGCGCCCTCCCGCCCGGCGCGCCCCACTATTTGAGAAGCACTGCAATAGACAGAATGATGAAACCTGGTAGAGCTTACCATCTGATTCATTCTGGGATTCATTTACTTCTCAGGATTCACTATTTCGGGGTGTTTTGGGCAGAAAAATCATTGAAGTTTTCCTTTTTTTTTTTTAACCCAGACAATTTTTTAAATTGTTTTTTCTACCGTTTAAATGTTTTTCATGAAAAAAGAAATGTGAATTTTAAATTTTCACTGAGCTGATTCTGAAAATTCTTGATGTTTCTAAACATTTTGATTAAAAATAAAACACATCTCACTATTTAAACGTGTGTTTTGGAGCGCGCTCAGTAAGTCTCCTTACTGAGGATAGCAGGTAGCAGGATGAACCACACCCTGAGCACCTCTCTCTGTCCCCCCTACAGGAGGTGCCCCAGCGGGATCTAGAACTGGAGGAGGCTCCGATGGAGTTGGGGGGTGAGCAGGGTCGCTGGGAGGAGGAGCGTCTGAAAACGGCCTCTCTGAGTTTCGGAGCGAAGAAGGAGCGCGAGCAGAACGTGAAAAAGGAGCAGGAGAAGTACCAGCTGCTTCTGGAGGAGGACCAGATGATCCAGTTTGTCACCACCGCCATCACCATGAAGGGGACGCGTTCCAACAAGGTAACCACGACGACAAACTCCTACCATACACGTGACCTCTGCCTGTTTATTATGTTTTCTGTTCCGTCGTCTTCTGCTTATGTGGGTCCGGGTCGCGGGACAAGAAACCCAGGCTTCTCTCACTCCAGCTGCATCCTCCATCTCACCCAGGAGGATCCTGAGGTGTTCCCTGTCCAGCTGTGAGACATAGTCTCTCCAGCAGGTCCGGGGTCTGCCTCTGGGTCTCCTCCTAGTGGGACGTTTCCTTAAACTCCTCAGTGAGCCAAGCCTGGTGCTCGCAGAGCTCATTTATCTGGTGAAGACTGTTTGGTAGTCAACGTCCTCTGTTCCACCACCTTCTCCACGGAGCCCAGACTGACCGCAGAGTCCAGACTGAGCCCGACCGCGGAGTCCAGACCGAGCCCAACCACGGAGCCAGCTTTCCGAGTGTCCCACTTCCATCACACAGCTGCATGGAGTCAAACACTTGATGAAACATGTGCAGCAGTGAGGGACACACCTTGAAGGAGCCCGTCCTTCCTTCTACTCTGGCCCTGCTCACACACAGACTCCAGGTTCTTGGACCAGTTCAGCTTCTTGTCCAACTGAAGACGAGTATGGAGCGCTGCACGGACCGGCTGCCGTCACGAGAGGCGCATCTTAAAACTTTCTCGTTTGACCTTTTTCAGGATGAGGAGGAGGAGGTTCTGTCGCAGGCGGAGCTAAAGAAGCAGAGCATGCAGGAAGTACGACGGAGTCTGCCGATTTTTCCCTACAGAGAAGATCTGCTGGCCGCCATCCAGGAGCACCAAGTCCTGGTCATCGAGGGCGAGACCGGCTCAGGGAAGACCACCCAGATCCCACAGTACCTCCTGGAGGATGTAAGTCACAGCTCTGTTGAACGTTCCTGAACCAGGGAGTAATCCTGCTGCTCTCTGTTCTTCAGGGCTACACAAAGAAGGGGTTAAAAATCGGATGCACGCAGCCACGACGAGTGGCGGCCATGTCCGTGGCGGCGCGTGTAGCGGAGGAGTTGAACGTGAAGCTCGGAAACGAGGTGAGTTTATAGTTGTGCCGTGCAGGTGGGCGGAGCCGGTGGGTCTGATGTGTGTGTGTGTGTGTGGTTCAGGTCGGGTACAGCATCCGCTTTGAGGACTGCACGTCGGAGAGGACGGTGGTGAAGTACATGACAGACGGCATGTTGCTACGGGAGTTCCTGACCGAGCCCGACCTGGCCAGCTACAGGTACCTGTCGCTCGCCCGGAGGGAGGGGGGAGATAGATGGAGGGATGATGGATGGAGGGAGCAGGGAGGGAGATAGATGGAGGGATGGATGATGGATGGAGGGAGCAGGGAGGGAGATAGATGGAGGGATGATGGATGGAGGGATGATGGATGGAGGGAGCAGGGAGGGAGATAGATGGAGGGATGATGGATGGAGGGAGCAGGGAGGGAGATAGATGGAGGGATGATGGATGGAGGGATGATGGATGGAGGGAGCAGGGAGGGAGATAGATGGAGGGATGATGGATGGAGGGAGCAGGGAGGGAGATAGATGGAGGGATGATGGATGGAGGGAGCAGGGAGGGAGATAGATGGAGGGATGATGGATGGAGGGAGCAGGGAGGGAGATAGATGGAGGGATGGATGATCCCTGTGATGATCCCTTTGGGAGGGGACGGTGGCTCAGTGGTTAGAGCGTTCGCCCACGGACCGGAAGTTCGCAGGTTCGCATCCCACTGAGTGCACGTCTAGGGTCCTTGGAGAAGACACCTTTCTCTTTCACTAAGGGCAACTCCAGAATAGAACAGGGACCAGCCCCTGTCAAGAGGCCTGGTTCCAGAACCCAAGCTGGGCATCGAGGCAAGTCCAACTATATCTAGCTGGAACCGCTCGACCTCGTGCACCAGCTCGGGCTCCTTCCCCGCCAGAGAAGTGACATTCCACGTCCCTAGAGCTAGCCTATGCAGACCCTGGCGGAGGATCTGACTGCCAGGGTCCCCGCCGTTGGCTGCCACCCATCTCCTACTTCACCCAACCCCTACCCCAGGTGGTGAGTCCACTGGAAAAGCCCCATGAGTAAAAGCCCGGCCACCAGGCGCTTGCTCTCGTGCCCCACCCTCAGGCCCGCGTCCGGGCAACTTGGCCATGTTTGATATCTTCACAGGGGTTTTTGAGCCACGCTTTGTCTGGCTCCTCACTTAGGACCTGTTTGCCATGGGTGACCCTACCAGGGGCACTAAGCCCCGGACAACATAGCTCCTAGGTCACTGGAGGATGCGGCCGAAGATGACGGAACGGAAATTTTTCATGTAGTGCACTAGATTTAACGTCTGAGGCGCTTGTTTCAAGATGGATGATCTAAAGTGGATTCATCAGAACAGCGCGTTGAATCACCAGGTGTGTGTGGACGCACACACCTTATAAAAGTGTTATTTTATCAAAATAAGAGCATGAAACGTTAATAAAAAGGAAGTAAAAATATTCAATGTTAACAGAATAAAAGTTCATTTTGTCTCATTATTTTTAATAAATTAACAAAATTTAATGTAAAAAATAATTAAAACACAAAAATGTACAAAAATTTTAAGTTTTTTTCTTTTTTTTTTAAGTATCTTGTAAAAATTTGTAGATAATTATTTGTTTAAATAACTTTAATTCTAAATTATATTTCAAAATAAAAGTTGAATCCACGTCAGTTGTTTTTCTTTTTCTACTTGTTTTTACACTAAAAAATATAGATAAGAGTATCTTTAAGATACTCTTATCTCTGGAGAGTGTGGAAAACAGGTGAAGAAGCGTGTGCAGGCAGGCTGGAACGGGTGGAGAAAAATGTCAGGTGTGATAGAAGAGTTTCAGATAAAATGTAAGGGAAAGTAGAAAACCGTGGTGAGAGCGGCCATGCTGATTGGTCTAGAGCAGGGGTCACCAACATGGCGCCCGCGGCGACCCCATCAGGCACCCGCAGGCCAGTTCTAAAAATAGCACTAATCACAAATTAGCTCTTTCTAAAATTTTATTTAATTGTGTTGCTATTCTTTTAAAATTTCATTTACAGTGATTTAAATTTAAAAACTAAAACATAAAAAAGTTAAAAAAAATATATATATCACAAAAAAAGTTTAATACACGAACTCTGACGTAGAGTGACGTTGGAGGTCACTCAAACCCGTATGACAAACCAGCTTTACATAGATGAGATTGCGAGCACGTTTTTTACCCACAAAACATGGCAGAAAAAAGGAAGAGAACTTATCATTTTCACAGAGAATGGGAGCAAGAATTCTTTTTCCCCAACGTAAAAGAAAACTGTGTTTGTCTCATCTGCGGTGCGACTGTGGCGACGGCTAAGCGGCACAACGTGGAGAGACATTTCAATTCATGTCACAAAAGCTACTATGCTAACTACCCACCTGGCAGCGCTGTACGGAAGGAAAAAGTCCGTGACTTAAAGGCAGCTTTGGACAAACAGCAGTCTTTTTTTTTACGAGGCCGATAAAAAACTCTGAAAAATTAACTGAAGCCTCATTTAGAGACCGCGGTTCACTCCGCCGCGATTCACGTGTGCGCGCCCGTCTAAATGTCTTTTTCACAGGCAAAATGGATAAAAGTGATTTTATCGCTCCTCAAAGTTGATTACCTGTGAAAAAGACATTTAGGGCGCGCGCACGTGAATCGCGGCGGAGTGAACCGCGGCTCACTTGACTGCACCCTGGCAAAGATAAATTTTAATATACTGAAATACTGTTACAGATGTGTTACTAAGTGTAACAGACGTGATGATTTGTTTTAATGGCTGCAAATGTAGTGGTGCCCTTTGCATCACTCAGTGCCCTCGAAGTAGCCCTCGGTACCAAAGAAGTTGGTGACCCCTGGTCTAGAGACAGTGTCACTGATTCAAAGACAGGAAACAGAGATGTTTGTAGCAGAGATGAAGATGCTGAGGATCTCTCTGGGAGTGACCAGGATGGACAGGATCAGAGGAACACCACATGTTAGAGGTTTTAAAGTCAGAGAGGCCAGACTGAGATGGTTTGGACATGTGCAGAGGAGAGAGAGAGAGTACATCAGAAGAAGGATGCTGGGTTTGGAACCACCAGGAAAGAGGACTAGAGGAAGACCAAAGAGGAGGTTCATGGATACAGTGAAGGAAGACATGAAGATAGTTGGTGTGACTGAAGAGGATGCAGGAGATAGGGTTAGATGAAGAAACTGACTAGCTTTGGCGCCCCCTGGAGGGAGATACCGAAAGAAGAAGAATCAATAAGATACCGGATCGATAACCATCTCTATTCTGCCGTCTTTTTTCCACAGTGTGATTATTATCGATGAAGCTCACGAGCGGACGCTTCACACCGACATCCTGTTCGGTCTGATCAAAGACATCGCACGGTTTCGCTCGGATTTGAAGGTTCTGGTGGCGAGCGCCACGCTGGACACAGAACGCTTCTCCTGCTTCTTCGACGACGCTCCGGTTTTCCGAATCCCTGGTCGCCGCTTCCCGGTGGACATTTTCTACACCAAGGTAAGTAGGCGTGGCTCCGCGCCGTGCAGGCCCACACACTCTCGCTCTGATGGGATGATGTGTTCAGGCTCCGGAGGCGGACTACCTGGAGGCGTGTGTGGTGTCGGTGCTGCAGATCCACGTGACCCAGCCGCCCGGAGACGTCCTGGTCTTCCTCACTGGACAGGTACGAGAAACACGCTGAACGCAGCCTTAGGAACATATCATGCCATCCACCTCTCTAGCACCATAAACACTCTGGTCTTAATACTGGTGTATAGTAGAAAAAGTTTAAAAAAAGTCTTCTGGACAGTTTAATTCTTCAACGAGACGTTTCGACTTCCATCCGGAAATCATTTTCAATCTGAATGAAATGGACTGAAAACTGGATCTATTTATACTAACCTGAGTAAAAGGTAAAAAAATAGTAAGAAGGGCTCGACCAATGAGCCTGTGTTACCTATGATGACCGTGAATGGCTCCTATTGTAGCCACAGACCAGTAAACGAACCTATTATAAAAATGCTAAAAGCCTAGTGAATAGAAATTCCTGCTAACGAGAGGTGTAAAACTGGGTCACGAGGTGTCATCTTTAGTCCATGGCTTCAAAAGGCTGCTGTAAATCCCGGGCAAAATGTATCTAACGCCTCCACTCCGATTCAGTGAGGGATTCTCTTTCATCACAAAGATGGCTTCTTTCACCCCTCTTTCAAACCAACCTTTCTCTCTACTTAGAATCTTCACCTCACTGTCCTCAAAAGTGTGTTTGGTGGATTTAAGATGTAGATGTACAGCAGACTGTGGACCACTAGAGGCTTCTCTTCTGTGTTGGTAAAGTCTTTTGTGGAGTGGCTGCTTCGTTTCACCAATGTAGTGTTCTTTGCAGCTCCCTTCACTGCACCGGATCGAATAAACTACATTGCTCTGTTTTTCTGTAGGCATCTTGTCTTTAGGATGTACTAGTTTCTGACGTAATGTGTTGACCGGTTTAAAGAAAACCGGGATGTCATGTTGTCTGAAGATTCTCTGTAACTTCTCGGACAGTCCTGACACGTAGGGAATAGAGACACCATTTTTCCTCTGGGTACTGGATATCCAGTTTCCAGTCCATTTCATTCAGATTGAAAAGGATTTCCGGATGGAAGTTGAAACGTCTCGATCAAGAATTAAACTGTCCAGAAGACTTTTTTAAAACTTTTTCTACTATGGATCACTCCTGGATGAATGAGGGACTACACGGACTTAATACTGGTGGTTACAAACAGTACGATTTGGTGCGAAAAATAAGTAACGTATAAAACACGAGGTACCATTTCGAATCCACATGAAGTAGCATGTAACACTAACAGAAAGTAGAAGTGCTAACAGGACGTGACATGCTGACAGGAACTGCGCGTCTGTTTCTCGGCAGGAAGAGATCGAAGCGTGCTGCGAGCTCCTGCAGGAACGCTGCCGCAAGCTGGGATCAAAGATCGCAGAGCTGCTGGTTCTACCGATCTACGCCAACCTGCCATCCGACATGCAGGCGAAGATCTTCACGCCCACCCCACCCGGTGCTCGTAAGGTGGGTCTCCGTGGTAATCGTCGCATCCTGTATCCCGCCCGTTCTTCTGTGACTCCTCCCCTTCCTGTCTCCAGGTGGTGGTCGCCACCAACATCGCAGAGACGTCCCTGACCATCGACGGGATCATCTACGTCATCGATCCTGGATTCTGTAAACAGAAAAGCTACAACGCTCGGACGGGGATGGAGTCTCTGATTGTCACGCCGTGCTCACGGGTAACGACCCCTTTGTTTGTTTTGAATACAGATTTTTAGTGCCATTTGGATTTCTGGCAAAGCTGCGTGGTTTGTTATCGGATAAACAAAGACGTCATGTTTCGAGTAACGAACTCAGAGCTAACAGAAAGTAGTTTTTTTTAACCAATGAGATGCATTTTTCATAAAGAGGATGAGGCGGACCCTCGCAAGGCGAGGCGTTCGATAGGCTGATGCTATGATTGATCTCAACAGGCTTCAGCCAATCAGAGAGCAGGCCGAGCGGGCAGAGTGGCTGCTGGGAAATGTTTCCGTCTCTACACGGCGTGGGCGTTCAAACACGAGATGGAGGAAACCACCGTGCCGGAGATCCAGAGGACCAACCTGGGGAACGTGGTTCTGCTGCTGAAGAGCTTGGGTAGGAGACGGAGCGGGTTGCCGGGCTTCGTGGTGTCTGTCTGTGTGTGTGTGTGTGTGTGTGTGTGTGTAAAAATGAATAATATTATTGTGTTATTTTCAGGAATTAACGACCTCATCCATTTCGATTTCATGGACCCGCCTCCTCATGAGACGCTGGTTCTCGCTCTGGAGCAGCTCTACGCTTTGGGAGCTCTGAACCACCTGGGGGAGCTCACGAAGGTAAGGGAACCCCCAAAAACAAGGTGTCGACCTTCATCACCAACTTAATGATAATCAGATGTTATTGAGACGAATCCGTGCAGCGTCTGCAATATTCAGGACGCTACATCGATCCGTCGTGGTGAAGAAAGACCTGAGCCGAAAAGCAAAGCTCTGGATTAACCAGTGGATCTACATTCCTACCCTCACCATGGTAACCAGGATCTACGTTCCTACCCTCACCATGGTAACCAGGATCTATGTTCCTACCCTCACCATGGTAACCAGGATCTACGTTCCTACCCTCAACATGTGAATCAGGATCTACGTTCCTACCCTCACCATGGTAACCAGGATCTATGTTCCTGCCCTCACCATGGTAACCATGATCTACGTTCATACCCTCACCATGTGAATCAGGATCTACGTTCCTACCCTCACCATGGTAACCAGGATCTATGTTCCTACCCTCACCATGGTAACCAGGATCTACGTTCCTACCCTCACCGTGGTAACCAGGATTTACGTTTCTACCCTCACCATGGCAACCAGGATCTACGTCCCTACCCTCACCATGGTAACCAGGATCTATGTTCCTACCCTCACCATGGTAACCAGGATCTACGTTCCTACCCTCACCATGGTAACCAGGATCTACGTTCCTACCTTCACCATGGTAACCAGGATCTATGTTCCTACCCTCACCATGGTAACCAGAATCTATGTTCCTACCCTCACCATGGTAACCAGGATCTACGTTCCTACCCTCACCGTGGTAACCAGGATCTACGTTTCTACCCTCACCGTGGTAACCAGGATCTACGTTTCTACCCTCACCATGGCAACCAGGATCTACGTTCCTACCCTCACCATGGTAACCAGGATCTATGTTCCTACAATCACCATGGTAACCAGGATCTACGTTCCTACCCTCACCATGGTAACCAGGATCTACGTTCCTATCCTCACCATGGTAACCAGGATCTACGTTCCTATCCTCACCATGGTAACCAGGATCTACGTTTCTACCCTCACCATGGCAACCAGGATCTACGTTCCTACCCTCACCATGGTAACCAGGATCTATGTTCCTACAATCACCATGGTAACCAGGATCTACGTTCCTACCCTCACCATGGTAACCAGGATCTACGTTCCTATCCTCACCATGGTAACCAGGATCTACGTTCCTATCCTCACCATGGTAACCAGGATCTACGTTCCTACCCTCACCCTCATGGGATAGAAAGTTGAAGCGTAGTCACCATAGCAACACACAAGGTTCATAAAGAATCCAATGAGCTACTCTTTAATGTAACTTTTAGTATCAGAATTAAAGAAAAACTCATTTTAACTTTAATTTGATGAAGTTAAAAGTTTAAAGTTAGAATATTTAAGTTGTTTATTTTGTATTTATTTTAAAAAGTACCTTTATTTTGAAAACCAGCAGATCATAAAGAATTCAGTAAAACTAGAAAAGCAGGAAGTGAAAGTTTCTGCTTCTCAGAAATAAAAACAATGGAGCTTTGTTTTTTAAATCCAGACAGTTCCGGTTAATAATCAATCAAAGCAGAGTTTTCTAAATAATAAAATCATTAAAAACAAACATTTATTTTAAAACTGGATGATTTAGTTTTAAACTGGATCTGGTTTTAACGGTATTTTACTGCCTGCTGGTGGTCGGGACGCGCACTGCAGCCTGAAACAAATTTAAATCCATTTACAGATTTTATTTCAGGATTCTCTGTAATTGTTCTAAACTTGTGTGTATATCTGTGTGTGTGTGTGTGTGTGTGTGTGTGTGTGTGTGTGTGTGTGTGTGTGTGTCTGTGTGTGTCTGTGTGTGTAGCTGGGTCGCAGGATGGCGGAGCTTCCGGTGGATCCGATGCTGAGCAAGATGATCCTTGCGTCTGAACAGTGAGTCTCATAAAAACCAGAACGTTTCCACCTGACTTATGAACTCGTAACCTCGCATGAGCCTGAAATCTGTTCATCTACACCCGGTACTGAATATAGACGTAATCAGAACTACCTGCTGCTTTCATGCAGAAGGTTGGGGTTTCCCTTCCTGCAGGAAAGCAGCAGGTTGTCCATAGTCCCTCAAAATGAGACCTCCCTATTCGGTCACCTCCATGACCGGTTGATCCGGTGCTGGGTGATCCTTCATCTCACCCAGGAGGATCCTGAGTTGTTCCCTGTCCAGCTGTGAGACCGAGTCTCTCCAGCGGGTATGAGGTCTGCCTTTTGGTCTCCCTCCCGGTGGGGCGAGCCTGGAACACCTCGCCCGCGAGGCGCTCGGGTAGCATCCTGACCAGATGCCCGAACCACCCCATCTGGCTTCTCTCGATCTGGAGGAGGAGCGGCTTGACACCGAGCTCCTCCCGGATAGCAGAGCTCCTCACCCGATCTCTGAGTGAGAGCCCAGCCACCCTGCGGAGGAAGATCATTTCGACCGCTTGTACCCACGATCTCATTCTTTCGGTCACCACCCACAGCTGGTTACCATGGTGAGGGTAGGAACGTAGATCCTGGTTACCATGGTGAGGGTAGGAACGTAGATCCTGGTTACCATGGTGAGGGTAGGAACATAGATCCTGGTTACCATGGTGAGGGTAGGAATGTAGATCCTGGTTACCATGGTGAGGGTAGGAACGTAGATCCTGGTTACCATAGTGAGGGTAGGAACGTAGATCCTGGTTACCATGGTGAGGGTAGGAACCTAGATCCTGGTTACCATGGTGAGGGTAGGAACGTAGATCCTGGTTACCATGGTGAGGGTAGGAACATAGAACGTAGATCCTGGTTACCATGGTGAGGGTAGGAACGTAGGTCCTGGTTACCACGGTGAGGGTAGGAACGTAGATCCTGGTTACCATGGTGAGGGTAGGAACGTAGATCCTGGTTACCATGGTGAGTGTAGGAATGTAGATCCTGGTTACCATGGTGAGGGTAGGAACGTAGATCCTGGTTACCATGGTGAGGGTAGGAACATAGATCAACCTGTAAATCGAGAGCTTTACTTTTCAGCTCAGCTCTCTCTTTACCACGACGGACCGATGCAGTGTCCTAGTTATTGCTGATGCTGCACCGATCCGCCTGTTGATCTAGTGTTGTTCTTCCTGCAGGTACAAATGCTCCGAGGAGGTTCTGACCATCGCCGCCATGCTGTCGGTTAATAACTCCATCTTCTATCGGCCTAAAGACAAAGTGGTCCACGCCGATAATGCCAGGATGAACTTCGTGGTGCCGGGCGGCGACCATCTTGTTCTGCTCAACGTTTACACTCAGGTAGAGATGAGGTGGGGAGGGAGGTGAGGGGATTCAGGGACTGAAACGGAGTGTGTGTGTGTGACAGTGGATGGAGAGCGGGTACTCCACCCAGTGGTGCTACGAGAACTTCATCCAGTTCCGTTCCATGAGGAGAGCTCGAGACGTTCGGGATCAGCTGGAAGGTCTGATGGAGCGGATCGAGGTGGAGGTCGTCTCCTGCCAGGGAGACAGTGTGCCCATACGCAAGGTAGGACACGCACACACACTGATACACACACACATACATACAGATACACACAGAGATACACACACACTGATAAACACACACACACATAAATACACACGCACAGATACACACACACACACACACACACACACTGATAAACACACACAGATACACACACACTTAAACACACAGATACACATAGATATACACACACACACAGATAAACACACACTCACATACATACAGATACACACAGAGATACACACACACACTGATAAACACACACAGATACACACACACTTAAACACACAGATACACATAGATATATACACACACACACTGATACACACACACATACATACAGATACACACAGAGATACACACACACACTGATAAACACACACACACATAAATACACACACACACACACAGATATACACACACACGCACAGATACACACACACACACACACACTGATAAACACACACAGATACACACACACTTAAACACACACATACAGATTCACATAGATATATACACACACACACACAGATACACACACACTTAAACACACACATACAGATACACATAGATATACACACACACAGATACACACACACACATACATACAGATACACACAGAGATACACACACTGATAAACACACACACACACTGATATACACACACATATACACACAGACATACACACACACACTGAGATACACACACTGATACACACAGATACACACACTGATACACACACTGATACACACACACACTTAAACACACACATACAGATACACATAGATATACACACACACTGATACACACACACATACATACAGATACACACAGAGATACACACACTGATAAACACACACACACACTGATATACACACACATATACACACAGACATACACACACACACTGAGATACACAGATACACACAGATATACACACACATATACACACAGACATACACACACACACTGAGATACACAGATACACACAGATATACACACACACGCACAGATAGACACACACAGATAAACACACACATACACACAGACACACACACACTGATACACACACACACACTGGAATACACACTCACACAAATACACACACTGATAAACACGCTGAAATTATATTTTTTCAATCTAATTTTTAAATTTTTTTTAATCAATTCTTTAATAATTTAATGAATAATTTCTTGTTTTTTTCATTAATTTGTTCAATAAATTTTTTTAAAGTTTTAAGCAAAATGTTTAATTTTTTTTTGTTTTTTGAAAAAAAATTAAATGTTGTTTTATTTTTATTTATTTTATTATTTTTAAATGAATATTTTTATATTTTAAGAATCTCGTTTTTTATTTAAATGTTATTTTTATTCAAATAAACTTTTTTTAAATTTCTTTTTACATTTAATTTAAAAAATATTTAGTTAATTTTCTAATTTTTACAAATTTTATTTTTTAACAATTTTTCTCAATTTTATGTTTTAAATTTTTTTTTTTTTTTTACAACTTTCAAGTTTTTTAAAAACTTGTATATTTTCTTGACTTTTATGAATAAAAATATCTGAATTTTTATTAAAATTGAAATTTTATTAATTTAAAATTATTTAATATTTTCCTCCATTTTTTATGTGAGCTTTTATTTTTTTATTTCCTGTTTTCTTATCAATAAAAATCCTTTTGTTTTTGTTAAACATTAAACACTCGGTTACCGTGGAAACCGGTTTCTAAGACATTCAGCAGGACTTAGACACGCCCCGCTGACTCGACAAAAAACACACACACACACAAAGATAAACACACACATACACAAAGATAAACACACACACACACACAAAGATAAACACACACATTCCTGTCTGATGTTTATCAAGAGATGAGCTGCTTCATGGATTCTACTCACACACTGTTTCACCTGCAGTGGTTCTCAGAGAGCTCACACACACACACACATTCACACGCACAGACACACATACATACACACACATACACACACACACATTCACACACACACACACACACACACACACATTCACACACGACGGTAGGAGACTATTTGTAGGCTCATATGGAATGAGAATCAGAGGGCATGATCCTCACCCTGAAAAGGGTGGCATACGCCCTGCGGGTCAGAGAGCGGTCCTGCCCCTAGTGGAGGAGTTTAAGTATCTCGGGGTCTTGAAGGATGGAGCCGGAGATCACACCCACACACACGGATCGGTGCGGTGTGTGTAATAATTAGGACGCTGCATCGATCCGTCATGGTGAAGAAAGAGCTGAAAAGCAGAGCTCTGAATTCACCATCTTGGGCTCTCATCTGAGGGTCTTCTTCTGACTGGTACTGAGTTGGGTGTACACATCCTCCTCCTCACTGGGGTCTCACTTCTACGTCCAACAAAAGCCCGTCACCCCCGAGCGCCTCGCAGGCGAGGTGTTTTGGGCACCTCGCACCAGGAGGAGACCGAAAGGCAGACCCCGGACTTGTTGGAGAAACTATGTCTCACAGCTGGACAGGGAACACCTCAGGATCCTTCAGGGTGAGATGGAGGATGCAGCCGGTGTGAGAGAGGCCTGGGCTGCCCGTTTGAGGCTGTTACCCCCGCGACCCGACCCCGGAACAAGCGTAAGATGACGGAACGGAACGACTGTGTCGCCTCGTCACGTCTTCTTTACATAACGAGGCCTGTTGTCATTCTGTGTGTGTGTGCCTTCAAAACAGGACCTTCTGGGGGCGGTCAGAGAAGGTAAGGCCAACATCCACACGGAGCCGTGTAACACGCTTCTGAGTGCGGTTATAAGCATGCCAGACCGGGCAGCAGTGGTGGATGAACTACTCACTTTTATACTTAAGTAAAAGTACAAAAGTAATTGGTGTAAATTTTACTTTTTAAGTAAAAAGTAAAATTATTCTATCATATTTCAAATGTTATTTTTTGTGCTGTAGGGTGTCGCCATGGTAACCAGGATAAATACTCTGCAGGGGTGTGACCCCCCCTCTCCTGCCTCTTTTCGTCCACAAAAAAAAAGTAAAGGGGACAAGTCAAGCTATCCTCTTAAAGGGCCAGCAGCCTCCAAAATGGAGGAAAATGACACTTATTTTTTAAAATGTTTTTGGGGGGTTGGGGGGAGGGCCCCCAGTCACTATACAATGGCTTTGTCAAAGCCCCGCCCCCCTTTTGGAATATTCTAGATCCTCCCCTGCTCTGTGTCAAGATGGCCGTACGTCTCGACGGTTCTGTTCCGTCGTCTTCTGCTTTTCCGGGGCCGGGTCGCAGTCTCAGACGGGAAGCCCAGGCTTCTCTCACCCCGGCTGCATCCTCCATCTCACCCAGGAGGATCCTGAGGTGTTCCCTGTCCAGCTGTGAGACATACTCCCTCCAGCCGGCCCGGAGTCTGCCTTCGAACTGATTAATTTTCATGAAAACGTCTGAATAATAAATGTTTACTTCTGTTTTTTTATTCCCTCGGTGTGGTCTTGTAGGCGGTGACGGCGGGGTACTTCTACCACACGGCTCGTCTCAGTAAAGGCGGGTATAAGACGGTGAAACACCAGCAGACCGTCTACGTTCATCCAAACAGCTCTCTGTTCGAGGAGCAGCCGCGATGGATGATTTACCACGAGCTGGTTTTCACCACCAAGGAGTTCATGAGACAGGTACCCATGTGGATATACCCACAGACACAAGGTCAGGGACAGAGTTATACCAAGGAGTTCATGAGACAGGTACCCGCCTGGAAATACCTACAGACACAAGGTCAGGGACAGAGTTATACCAAGGAGTTCATGAGACAGGTACCCATCTGGAAATACCTACAGACACAAGGTCAGGGACAGGGTTATACCAAGGAGTTCATGAGACAGGTACCCGTCTGGAACACAATCTGTGATGTCATCACATTTTAATACCTACAGACACAGGGACAGGGTTATACACTCATACATATATATAAATACACACATATACACACACATATACATACACACATATACACACACACACACACACACACACACATATACACACATATATACACACATACACACACACAGACACATATATAAACAATCACACATACAGTATATACACACATATACATACATACAGACACATACACACACACATATACACACAAACACACACACACTAGACGTTCCGGCCTAACGTCCTCCGTCCTCTGCAGGTGATAGAGATAGAGAGCGCGTGGCTCCTGGAGGTGGCGCCGCACTACTACAAGAGCAAAGAGCTGGAGGACAGCACCAAGAAGATGCCCCGCAAGCAGGGCAAGACCAAGGAGGAGCTG